>JAKSZP010007048.1:0-71123 GCA_022478985.1 Massospora cicadina | reverse complement strand
CAAATTCCAATTCTCACTACCAGCAGCTCCTCAATAGTCTGTCTGATCCAGACCTCCGTCTCTTCCAGCAAATGAGTTGGGATGCTTGACAGAACCTCTTTTATGGTCCTTCCAGGACTCATACGCCTAGTCTGGCGCAAGTGGCTAGTCCTTCCATCAAATTACCAGAAACAGTAACTAATCCCTCCAAAACCAGGCTGGCCATTGTTCTAAACAACTCTCAGCTGACTCTTCCTCTGCAGTTGATTCCAGAGTTATACTTTATAACCCTCCTGGATTTGTCTCCTTTCTCTGATGCTCCAAATATCATCATAGATGATCCAGAGATTATGCCAGTTGCTCTGGATCATTTTTTTCTGGCTGGGTCAGACCTGCTCCCTGAGTTCCTCTTCCAACTCGGTCAATATTATAAACCCACTGTTCTGGTCTCTGAGCTCTCAATCGGTAACAGCATTCACTTCAAGCTCCCCTACGCTGAACTCTGGGTCCAAGTCACTGAGGCTTTGACTTTAGTGCTGAATCCCTCTGATCTTGATAATCTTCTGGATCAGGATACTGCCACTTATGCTCTTCGCTTTGCTGGCCAAGTTCTTTGAAGTTGGTCCACAAAGCTTCCAGCCTTATTTGGGTTCCACCGTTCATTCAGCTTTAGCTTCCAAGAAGCCTGTAGTCGCCTCTTGCAGGATGCAATCCGCTCTCTGCAAAACTATCTCTTCTCTGGAGCTTCCCATTGGTATACTCCACTGATGGCGTTGATAGGGGACATGATTTGGCAACCCCCGTCAAGCATCCCTTCTTTGTTGCCAGCCCACATGTCCAGTGTCCTTGATGAAGCCCAATGACAGGCGCTCAGTACTAATCTTCTGGCTCCGGTGCCATATTGGGATTAATTGGGGTTATTCGCTGATTGCTTTTTTTATACTGTTGCTTTCCTCCCCGCTCTGGGGTTTTGCGATTGGCTTCCTCCAACATCTCAATTTCCCTTCCCCTAGTTGATTTTTCTCAGGGCTCAGCTTCCGCTCAATGAACGTGGTTTCATGTAGGTCTCACCCTCACTAGCGTCCAATCACATATTGATTTTGATGGGCTGTTCACTCCTACGCTATCCATCCTCCCCCAAGAGGCGACATAGGCAGAATCATCCCCATACTGAGGACAATCAATAAAAATAATAAGTATAAAAATATATTGTCTTTTTTTATCTATGCGGTTTATAATCTTTTTTAATATCTTTTATCAATTTTTATATTTATTTTTCTTTTTTACTATAGGACATGACCTTTTTTGGTTCAGCGGTCCATCTTTTTCCCCCAAGCTGGGTCCTGGGTACTTAAACCTGCCAGTTTTCTATGGTTCAGAGGTTCTCTTTTCGGACTTAACCATCTAAATTGGTTCAGACGTCCTTTTTTCAGACTTAACCTAATCATCAGGACATGACCAACTTAATGGTTCATTGGTCCTTTGGGAACTCTTTTAATTTTTTCATCGATCTATATCTTCTTATACTTAGCATGGACTTGATTCACAAATCTTCCATCTAAGAGATACTTGATGGAGTAAGCATCAGTCACCATCTTGGTGATCACTTCAAACATACCTGACCACAATGCATCTAGTTTGTTTCTTCGTTCAAAACCATGCGTATTGCAATAGGCAACTCTTTCGCCTATTCAATTTTCTGATAAGGCCTGTCAGTTCTTATCATCAGTCAATTTTGCTTATATCCTTTTCTTCAATGTAGTATCAAATGCTTGAAATTTCATATTGATCATGATATTCATCAGTCAGCCTAAGTACTGTTTGGCACTCATCCCTGATGTTGGTTCCACCACCAAATATAAACTTGGCGGCAACGCGGACTTCCTCCCATATAACAACTCAAATGGCATTTTTTTCAATAGCTGTATGATGACTGATATTGTAGGCAAACGTCACTGAACTCAGGTACGTTCCTCATGTGGAAGTTCACCCTGCGATCAGCTTACTCAACATCGCATCCAGCATTCCATTCACCTGTTCTACCAGTCCATTCATCTCCAGCCGGTAGGGACTGACATGACTCCTCTGATCCCCATTATATTATTCAATTGCAGGATCACATGAGATGTGAGGTTTGTTCCATTATCACTCAGCAGGACTTGCAGACATCCATGCCAGTATACCACTTGATCCAGGATGAACCTCGCAGTACTGATAGCATCTACTTTGGTTAGGGCTTTTATCTTGACCCATCTCGTCAGATGGTCAATGGCAACTATGATGTACTTGACTCCCCCTGTGCTTATTGTCAGCGGTCCCATTATGTCAATGGACACCATATGCCAGGCAAATCCAGGGCGGGCCAGTTGGTATCCAGTTGTATTTTTATGTGGCTTGTGCAGCTGGCACTCCACACAACAAGCTAGATAGTCCATTACATCGTAGTTAATTGACTCCCAGTAGTAGTACTAGTGAATATGATCAGTTGTTTTTCTCAGGCCTCCACGCCCCACAACCTTATGAGCGGCTTAAATGATAGCTGTCTTTCTGACAGCTTTGGGAATAATAACTGCTTCCCGTTAATCATCTTAAACTCTTGTCCATCCATGGTTTCAGTGTTTTCCATCACTTTCCAGAGCACACCTTGGATCTCTCAGGGCTCATTCCTGATTTCTCCATCGACCATTCTCTGGAATAGTCTCATCCGCCTGCGGGTATACCATCTGGGCCATTGGTAACCACAATAAGCCATCCGCATTCTGGTGAGAAGCTCCCACTCAGTAGACTATCTCATAATCATAAGCCTGTAGCTTAATTGCCCATTGGGCCAGTAGTCCTTCTGGTTCTCTTAGATTTATGGAGCCAACGCAATGAAGAGTGGTCTGTCACCACTTTAAAGTGCGTTCCATGGATGTACACCCAAAACTTCTTACATTCATAAATGATTGCAAGGCATTCATGCTCATTTAAAGTGTAATTCCTCTCAGTGGCTGAGAGTGTCTGGCTCACATATGCCACCAGATGTTCATCCCCAAGTTCGTCTACTTGGCTTAGTACGGCGCTGATTGCCATCAACAAAGAATCAGTTTGTATAATAAACCCTCATTCGAATTTCAGATATTTCAAAATTAGAGAATCTATTAGATACTGGCATAGCTCATCAAAGGATTCCTGTGCTTCATCATTCCATATGAATCATTTTTGGATCCTTCAACAGATGGAATAAGGGCTTGGCTTTTTGGGCAAAGTCCCAAATAAATCTTCTGTAGTATCTGACCATCTAAAGGAACACTTGGATGTCTTGGACACTCTTCGGCACAGCTATCCATTCTATGGCTTCTATCTTCTGGGCTTGCAGCTGCAATCCACTAGAGTTGATCACGAATCCCAGATATTTCAACTCTTTTTTGAAGAGCTGACACTTCCTCAGCTTAACCTTCAGGTTAGTTATGGACAGTCACTTGAATACTTCTTCCAAGTGGTGTAGGTGATCAGTAAATGTTCTACTGAACACATTGATATTGTCCAAGTATACCATGACGCATGACAACTTTAAGTCGCTCAGTATAGTGTCCATGGCCCTAATGAATGTTGCAGGCACATTACATAGACCCTGGGGCATCCTCGTCATCTGATATAGCCCCTGAGCGGTAATAATTGCGCATTTTTCCTGGTCTTCTTTTGGCAAGTTTATTTGCCAATGTCCTGAGATCAGATCTATCGTAGAGAATTACATCGTTTCTCCCAATTGGTCTAGTGCATCATCAATCCATAGTCGGTGATACAAATCCTTCTTCATAATTTTATTCAGTTTTTGGTAGTCAATCACCACCCAGTTGGAGCCATCCTCTTTCTTCATGATTATAATCAGACTCGCCCAGGGACTCAACAACAGAACTAGAAGCCCATGCTTCACTAGTTTACTGATTTCATCTTCCACTACCGCTTTGGTTACTTTTGATCATCAGATTGGTCTATCCTGATTAGCAAATTTTCCCTGGTGTCAACCTTGTGGATCACATCTCTTGCACATCCCAATATTGGTCATCCTGAGTGAATACTTCCCAATACTTTTCGAATAATTTGAGCACCTCCTCTTGCTGGCCTTCCAACAGATCAGCGAGTTGCTCTCGATCAACCAATAGGTTGATATTCTTGGTTACCCCAGCTAGTAATCCCATCTCATCAAGTGTCCCAAAATCATGGAATCTTCCAATTCAGCTGTCAGGATTTCTCATCGCTTCTTAAGTCCAAAACTCATAGACCATAAAAATTATAATCTTATATCTTTTATATCTTTATATTTTATATATTTTTTTATTTTCTTTTGCAATGGGACTTACAACCTACAAAAAGGCTCAGAGGTCCTTCTTTTCCCCTTCATCCAAACTGGGTCCTAGGTAACTCTGACCTACCAGTTAGCATGATTCAAAATCTTATCCTCTTAAGATTTAACTAACCATTTGGTTCAGTGGTCCTCTTCTAGGACTTGACCAAAATCTCAGGACATAACCATTTAATGGTTCAGAGGTCCGCTGGGAACATTGCAACTATTTTCTCTTAGGCTCAATACTTCCAATTAGTATTGACCTTCTTCATTATACAACCAGCAGTGCTGTCTCTTCACGTATAGGCTACACTTGCTAACTTTGGCAATATTCTTGAATATTAGGCATTTGTCCCGACTGGTTTAACGTCCAACAGGCCCTAAATTCATCTCATACTTTGACAACTGATGCTTTTGATCCTTGTATCTCATTAGCTAACAGTTCTGTCCAATTGCTAAATCATTTTTCTCCTGAAAACGATTTTTGGCATTCATTGCCATCCTTAATCACACAGCTCGTTATGGCCTTGTTAGCTTCATCCAATATTTCCTGAATTAATTAACTCATCCCCAACAACTTCTGATCATTGGTTGAGTGTTATTGAGTCAAACGATTTTCTCCACTATCTTGGATCAAATGTTTCCTGCTTTGCCTTCATATCTTTATTGATATAGCAATCCAATTCTCCTGATTGATTGCTTCCTATTTCATCCAATGCCTCATCTAAACACTCACTCCTCAGGACTATTTAAAGCGGACCCAATTTCAACCTGAGTTGATTATGCTATTCCTTGGGACTATTTCCAGTGAACCAAATTTCAACCTGAGTTAGTCCTGCTGCTACTCTTCATCTCATGTAGATGTCTGGTGGAACAGGTTTCCTTGAATCTCTAGATAGTTCCATATCTAGGCTGCAAGTCCTTTTCCTGGTAATGAGTATCTTCCATTTGCTTTACTTGGAGCTCCACTTCTGAGCTGGGTGAACGCCAATGAACGTGATCCAATTCACGTTCTATCTTCATTAAAGTTACTTTCCTTAGTAACTTATTTCCAGAATTAGAAACACCTTCATAGAACATCATGTTTTAAGTTCTTCTACTCAACTATACCCCTGTAGTGAGCACCAACTTGTAAAAATTTAATTTTTTAGGTTATTATTAGTAAACAACCCCAGTAATCTTTTTACTGCACAGGTTCGGTTTCTTGTGCACTTCATCTGCATTGTATAGTATATTAGATTATTGGTTAATAATAGTATGACGACTATTATCCATAGATAAGTTAAATTCTTATATCTCGGCCCAACGCTTGGCCAGTATTCCCAATTAAAATACTTGAGATGTCATGATGTAGGAATTTGTTCCCTCGTTCTGTCCAACCTGATCTTCTCTGTAATTCCCTGGTGACTGTCTCTTCAGTCCAACACACAGTTGACAACAATCCCTGATTGTTTCTCCTTCTTCTCTAGATCCCCGCTCAGATCTTTACTTTTTTTCTCAAAAGAGTCTCCCAATTATCGCACACAGCAATAATATTCTTGAGAAGAATAGAACAATTGAAAGCTGATAATAGTTTACTACTTAAACTATATACTGGATGAACAACTATAGGACTATATATCTGTAGTATGACCTGACTATCTGTTTTATTATCTGTTTTTTATAAGTGAATTCTAGGAAATTTATAGTGGGGATTCAGTCGTCTAACCCTTGGTTGAAACCTCTTCAATGAAACGGCATCTGTTGCCATTGATTCACCCATCCTCATCTTGGCAGTGATGGTCTTCCCCATCATGGCTAGGATTCCATCATTGGACATCCTTGAGACCTAAACGGAAAGAGTCAGAAAACGTGTCCCTAACGTTTTCCTCTTGATCCATGTGAACCAACCATATTTGGCTAGCAACCTGCTTAGGTAATGGGACTTATTACCCATTAAGGCAGGTCACGCACCAACTGATTGATTCACTAGTTGCAGGCGGCATCACTTGCCTTACAACTTGCTATTCATTCCCAATCAGTCATTGATGAAACCTGACCGATCCCAATTGGTACACCTGATAGTTAATCACTATCAGATGCCCCTATTTCGTTGGAAACTCCACTTAACGAAATCTTAAGTATTCATCCAGATCAATCCCTGATGGATATGATCAGGCGAATATCTTAAAATCCCCCAAATGTAGTTACTCCGAAATTCAGGCCAACTGTTTTCCAATTCACCTCGCCTTAGGGAATTATCCCCTAGCGATTCCTGGTAATCTAGCAGGCTGGGAATATGGGCAAAAATTCCAACAACAAGGCACATAAAATTGTGGCTGGATATCAGTTAGTGCAACCAGGGTTTTCCTAGCATACTGTATCAATTGGTGTCATGGGACCTCTAAGTATAAGCACTGAAGGAATGCAGTATATCATAATTGCAATTGATCACCTGACCTGATGGATTGAAACAAAGGCTGTGGTTCAAGTCACTGCAATGTTTACTGGTAAATCTATTCTAGATCAAGTGATATTGGCATGGCTGCCCCCAAGTGATTTTTAAATGATATGGAATGAACTTTACCTCTTTTGTCATACCCCAATTTAACAAACTGATGGGGATCAAAGGGGTCATATCAGTCCCATATCAGCCAGAGACTAATGGACTAGTTGAGAGAGTGTATTTTACCTTATCCACTATGTTACAAAAGCTGGTTGTAGGAAAAACGTCTGCTTGGGCTTCATGCTTAATTTTGGTGACATTCACCTATAATGTCATCTATCATTTCTCAACTGGGAAAACACCCTTCAAATTGCTATATGGAAGAAAAGCCGCCTTACCACCAATTCTATAATCAGCATTGGAATTAAATTTGGGGAAGAGTCTGGACCAATATCTAAATGAAATAGCCAATATTATGATTGATTTACAATACCAAGCGTTCACTAAAACCCTTTGGAAATGGATCCAGGCTAAAATGTATAATGATAAAAAATGATCACCCATAAAAATATTAAAAATTGGGGATAAAGTATCATATTGTGATATGCATGGATTCAGCTGCCAAAATAAGCTTGATGCCTTATGGATAGGACCCTTCAAAGTAATTTCCAAGTTAGCAACAGATGCCTATATGATCAAAAATATCCTTGATGGTCATATAGTTAACCAAGAACATAACAAGTATTTAAAAAAATTGGCACCAAAAAGAATATAAAAAAAAGAAAAACATAAAAAAGCATCAGTAAACAACATATAAAAGAAAATAATCTGATAATAATGGAAAACTATATTAAAAAACTGATTTTTATTTTGTCATACTCAAAATCATTGGGTTTTGTTCCCTACTTCATCAGTTGGGTCAGCTCAGGTTGCAACTGGGTCTGTTGGAATTAGTCTGAGGCGCTATGAATGATGAAGATCCGCTTTGATTACAAATGGAGAGCCAACATGGGGGAGTACAAGTTTTCCAAACTATGACAAGCGATGATGCTAAGTAGTCCTGGTATGGCATGAGGCCATAGGACTGCACTAAACAGAGGTGGCAGCGAGAATGGGACCTCTGAACTAATGAGTTAGTTGAGTCCAGAAGATGGACCTCTGAACTAGGCTTGTTAGTTAAGTCTTGAGAAGAACAATTGCTTCTGAAAAACTATCTCGCTGGGTAATCTGGTCAAGCAGGGGGATGTGTTAAAAATTTTGTTGACCACATTAGCCATTACACTTGCCAATTAGAATTTTAAAGATTATTAAAAGCAATCTATTGTTTGGCAATGGTTGCTGACTAAATTGTTAGTCAAAATTAACTAAAGGATATAATCTGACGATTGTTTCAATTGATACCTTGTTGGGGGTCATCCATGACTAAATTGTTAGTTGTAATTAACCAAAGAATATAATCCAGTGATTAGTTTTGATTAATGTTTTGTTGGGGAACATCCCTGGCAATGTTAACTAAGAAGTTTGATGAGGGTTTGATTGCTGATAGTCAGATTGCCATAGTGGATCGTTCAAATAGTGTATCCAAATGATTAGGGTCATTTTTACAAAGTTACTGAAGCGTTCTAATGCTTGTTTTGGCAGTATCTAGTAGTCATAATCAGGTAACACGGCCCCAGCCCATCTGTGTATGGTTCCTAACACAAGGGGATGGTTGCCAATCTGTGAAAAGTTATACTGCTTATTATTAATTAAAAAGAAGGCATTCACCATCATTGGAAGTTAATCCTAAGGGTTAGAAGTACCAGGAGACCAATAAGTTGATTTTCATAGAATTATCTGAAAAGTTGTCTGCCTTCTGCTATAAAAACCCCTAGCATTCTCTAATAAAAAACAGAATTTAACTGCAATATAGTTTTATTTTACTTCTAAATTGAAAATTGAAGGGAAAATAAGTCCCTAGTTGTTTTTCTAAAGTTACAGTTACCAGAGTAGATTTGTTGCCACCTATTTTGAAGACTCAACCTACTAGTTGTCATCATACAATTAGTGTTATTAATATTATTTTTACAACCAACCTTTGCAGTAAACTACCCAAAAGTTTACACGTTTACAATTTACTGGTGCTCAATTGTCTCACATCTCCCCGCACAAGTCAACATCATTTGTGTGACAATGCCTCTGGCATTCTGGCTTGCCGTTTGAGTGCTTTTTCATCCCAACAGGATGGGCAGTCAAAGCTTCATGTGTCATATCCCTGACACCATAAGCCTCTTACTGACTGGGTTGCCCAGTCTCATTATTTGCTCTTGTCCTCAACATAGTCAATTGGGTTGGATCTTGGCCTCTGGAGAAGCTCTCTGGGTGCTTGATTTACCAAAATCCAAAAATTGGGGGTTTATACCATCAATTTAACAAAAATATATAAGCTTCAAAAACTTATAAAGTTAGGGGTTTAAAGCTTTATTAAGCGTCGCAGGGGATAAGAAAAATGAACCCTCTCAATACCTGCCTATAAGTATTTAAAATCATATTGAGGGTCAAAGGAATTCAGGGTAAGTTTGGGACGGCTTGTTACTGTCCAGTAAAGGGATTATGCAAGTTCAGCCTATCAAAACTTGTAAAACTCGAATCAATTTAGCTAAATGGCAAATGGGGAATTAGTGGCAGGCAATACGTACCCATGGTGTAATGATTTAATATACTTAGCTAATATCCATTATCTAAAATTCTTGCACCTTGTGGGGGCCCTGCCACGCCTATAAAAGGGGGTGGTCCCTACATTGGGGCTTGAATGGACCTAGTTTTAGCTGAGGGAGTACCCTCCAATGGACATCCCAAGTCCACCATATGGATGGAGTAATATGACTACTTGATCTTGTTTGTATTGGCCTTGGGGTATTTGAAATCATGTTACCCCAATTTGTGGGGTTCCGCTGAGAATCAGCCATGGTCTTTTGGCCAATATTTTCGTTGTTTAAACAATCATATAAATTTCATGGCTTGTAAATGTCTGACTGTCAGGATTTTAACCAGATGGATTTTTCTGATAGTATCAGGATTAGGGGTTTTGGTTAGTCAGGCATAATTGTCAGCTAATCACCTAGTTTGATACTATCTAATGTTATATATCTAATCAAGTTTAGGTTTGGCGGAAGCTGCATTTGCTGCTGGAATGCCATCCAAAGATCGTTGTTGGAGTTTCTGGTGGAAAGCTGATGAACCCATTATAAATTGTCTGAAAATGGTTATGTCAACTAATTTGGAGCACCAGCAACTCAAGCCAAGGATGCTCGAAGTTCTATTTAATTATAAATTTATTACAATTGACCAGCGACTTATCAAAGGATGGATTGACATAATTTTAATATTTATTGATCAGATGAGTGGATCTGGAGGGAATTGCTTAGAATGTATAAATGAATGAAGAGACAATCTGATAGAGTTATGGCATCAAGTGACTGATGGGTTTTCCAAAATTTAATTGTCCAATGAGTACTTGGGCGCAGTATCCCAGAAGTAATAGATAGTTATTCATTCCCTCCTAATTAACATCTCTCTTGCACCAATATTACTTTTATTTGATAGTAGTTGGTCAGCTAGAGTAAGAGTATATATGACAGGGGATCCACAATAGGCGTAGATGATCACGCCTGGAGTGGCCAGCGCTGTCAGCTCCCATGCCTTCTCCCTATGGGGAACCAGTGGGAACTTGGCCAGCTGGCTACCAGCGGATGCTTTCTGCCCTCTGACCTTGCGGGGTGCAGTATGGGAGTGCCATAGCCACCCAGGAAGGGGATGGACTCGCTGGGGCATGCCCAGATGGGTTAGCGAAAGATCACGAGGGTGGGGCAGTGCTGAAATGCCTGAGCCGCCCAGGAAGGGGGCAGGACTTGCCGGAGCATATGCTGAGGACACCTGGGGCCAAAGGCGAAGCCGTTGGTGGTGGGTTGGTGGGTTGGACGTGGACTTGTAGGGGTTGGTACACCAATGAAGGCGAAATGGCAAAGGGCCAACCAGTCTTCATAATGGTTGGCCTGGCACACTAGTGGAGCTCATGGTTCAATTTTGTGACACTGACATTTCCCCTTTTCAGCTGATTTTGACCCACAACATTCTTATCTTGTAACTTGGAGGGCAAATGTCCGACATCACCCCCCTCAAGAATGTTTGGGGGAGGATAGGGCTATAGGAATCATCCATGAACTCAATTGATAATAACTCTGGTACCAAGGGATTTGATGGAGTACTCCTCTCCTCATTTGTAAGTGACTATAAAAGGGCTTTCCAAATAGACCCAAGTTTCTCCCTTCTAGGGGTAATACAATTGTGATAGTAAAGCACCAAGTCAGATACTTGGAAGGAAATAAGAGGGGCCCAAGGCTTATTAGTGGCTTGACCCTCTTTTGGGTCAGTTTTGGCTATTTTGTCATAGCCTCTGATTGTAACAGAATGATGTGCTGAGCCAACTTCTTCATGGCTTGCTCAGGGTCTTCCTATCAGAGAAAATGTCTTTGGCAATAATGCCGGCACCCCAGGTTCCTATCCATACAACATACAGAAAGGAGACATCTTAAGGATCTGGTGGTAACTGATACGGTAGGCCATGAGGACACTGGGTAAGCACTGATCCCAGGAAGGGGGTCAGAAGTGGCCATTTCCCACAATATAGAAATCAGGGTCACATAGGCTTTTTCCATGGCACCATTGGTTGAAGGGTTGTATGGGGCAGAAAAGAGCTGTTGCATGCCCATAGAAGTCGTGAGAATCTTCACCACTCAGGAGGTGAGATTTTTACCATTATCACAGAGCAAAACTTGGGGGAAACTGTGTCATGTAAAGATATATGGGTGGAGGAAAGTGGCCGTGGCTTTTGCAATCTGAGCTGGGATAGCCACTGCCTTGACCCATTGCGTAATTGAACAATGCCAACCAATATATATTGATTTCCACCCATAGTTTGGGGTAGAGGGCTAACCACATCGAGACTTATTGTGTGGAAAGGCTGTTGAGGGGTGGTAGGTTGATATTTTAAATTTTAAATTTTAAATTTATTGTGGGGAAGGCCGACCATGAGATGGACACTTCCGAAATTGACTGACCAAGACAACATTTAGTAACAGGGAAGGTACCCCAGAGAAGCGATGCTATCTCCTGTTGCCAGCGGGAACGCCACTTATGGGGAAGGGGAGGGAACGCGTGAAGAAGCCATAGCCACAATTGAACACGTGTGAAGGAAGGGGTCTGATTAGATGAAATAAACTGGGAACCAGGAGGATACCAGCTGTCAGCGGCGCAGTGGGAGGTATCCAAACATCCACGCTTGGAAGTGGTCCACCAAATGTGACCGGAATCTGTGGACAGCTTCTGGGAGTGTGGGGGTGGAGCCTGCGATGGCATCCAAGACAATCGTGTGGATGGTCCACATGGCGATTGCAACCACCAGAGCACGGAGGGAAGGTGGAAGGGGGGATGCCATTGATGAAAAAACAAATCTCTTGACAGACTGAAGGGATGTGTTTGATTCTGGCCCAATAGACGTTAAACTTCGCGCCATATCACTTTAGAGGTAGGACACTTCTCCAGGTGGTGGAACAGCGTTCCATACTGGCCACACACGACGCAGGATGAGTGTAAAGCGTTAGAGCGCTCAGCTGTACGGTACACCTGCCTCAGGCAGCGCCACACATGGGAACGGATTTGAGGCTGCAACAGGGGATGGTGTGCGTATTTCCAGATAGTTTTTTGGGTCTCAATGGAGTAAGGGATGTTCATCATATCCAGGTAATCCACCCTGGATAGGACATGGGGCTGTGTGGGGATCACGCCATCATAGATGGGTAGCCCCTGTACCTCTTGTGTGAACTGAGGTGAGGGGCGGCCTCTTCAGGTTGTATGTCCACTAATACGAATTCTCCACTCAGCGCTCCACATGGAGAGGAGGATTCGTTTGTAGTGGGTTTTAGTACCTTGAGGACCTGTGGCCGATGGGTGTGAAGCCAGGTATTTCATCAGGGAGTGGGGGTTCGATGGATTGTTGAGGCCCAAGGCGCGGGAGAAGTTGGAGTGGGCCGCGCAGGACCAGTGTTGGGAGGGGAGTGTAGGGGCGTGACAGCCGTAATCCAGGTACTCAAGATCTTGGCCGCATGGGCTCTGAAGTCAAGCAGGCCCATGCCACCATGCTGATGAGGGCCAAACATGACTTCTAACCGTACTGGTGGAGGGCGGTCTGACCATAGCCATCCTTGCAGCAGGGCATGTAAGATTTGAAGAAGCCTGGGGAGAAGGGGATGGCGTGGGCTCCAAACCAGACTTTGGAGAGGAGCATAGAGTTGGCCAAAACGACCCTGCCAGTAAGGGAAGTAGGGTGGGCTCTGAGGGAGGCGATGCGCTTCATCACGTTGTCTAGAATACGACTCTCCATTACTGCTGATGCATATCCGCCTGCCTCCACCCACACGCCCAAATGGCGGACTGGCCCTATGGTAGGGCGTGGCACAAAGGGGAGCACCAGTGGGGCGGTGTGGGGTGAGCTGGGAGGGCGAGCGCATGTGTGAGCAGATGGGCCGGGCTGGGCTCTGGTTGCAGGGGCCTAGCAGTTTTGATACTGACCAAGGAAGATGATTTCAGTTTTGGAGGCGTTCAGTGCAGTGTTACTTACCTGGGAATACTCCTGGATGAGAGCTTCAAGTGTGCGTGCATCTTTATTATTAGACACCCCAACCACATAGTCATCTGCAAACACCATCATCTTGACTGGGGCTTGGCCTGGCACATGGACCCCAGTGAGTTGGGCATTCACGTTTCAAAGTAGTGGGTCAAGGCTGAAGTTGTATAAGAGTGGGCTCAGGGGGTCCCCTTGTCGCAAGCCCCTTTGAGGGCGAACTACTTCCGTTAGGAAGCCAGGGCCACATACTGCCATTGTTGCAGATTCCGTGAGCAGCATCACCCAGTTGATGAAGAGAGGGGGTAAGCGGAATTGATGGAGGCAGGCCCTGAGGAATTCCCAATTTACTCTATCATAGGCCTTCTGTTAGTCCAAGAATGCAAGTGCCCCAGAGGCTGTGGACTAGCACACGTTGGCCACAGAGTTCACGTTGTCCCAAATCGATCTTCTGGGTATAAAACCAAATTGTTCTGGGGAGATGGTGGCAGATGCTACAATTCCTAAACGGTTAGCCATGATTTTTGTTAAAATTCTTGTATCCGTGTTAGTTAAAGAAATGGGGCGCCAGTTGGCTAAGTCTAGCTTGTCCCCTTTCTTGAAGAGTGTGACGGTGAAGGCCTCTTGTCCTCCTGGCAGGAGGCGCATTTCCAAAAGGCTCTGGTTAAGTGAGGCCAACAGTAGTGGGGATATATATTTGAAGTAATTTTTGTAGAATTCATATGGAATGCCATCTGGGCCTAGCATTTTTGGTTTGGTGCACCGAAAATGGCTGTCCATGATTCGTTCAGAGTAATCAAATTCATTATTTCCAGGTATCGGGAAATGGTGCAGATGTGGTCTCGGTCAAGAAATTCTGCCACTTCGGCCAGCTGAATTTGGATCAGATTGGTACAACTTGGAGTAATACTTTTGTGTTTTGATTGCCACTTCAGCTGGTGTATCCGCAATGGAATCATCCAATCTTTGCACCTGTGTGCAAACCACGCTCTGACATGGTGCAAAAAAATTTTAAAAAAATATGTGGTGCTCTTGTCACCTTTTGTGATGTGTTTGGCCCTGTACTGAACACAAACCCGATGCTTGTGTTGCCTTTTGAGCGCGTTTAAATGGGCGGCTGCCTCCACCCACTTCTGGCCCTATGCAGAGCTGTATCCTGTAGCTAGGATGTTAGACTCCAGGTGTGCCAACTCTGCCAGAGCGCGCAAAATGACAGCTGATGTGGCTCATGAGCATCTGGAGGAGAGGTGGCAAGAGTGGCGGATGGTATCTTCTTTGAAAGTTGCCCATGTGAAAATGGGGTCCACACAAAATGGTGCAATAAAATATTTTGCCAAAGTTTCTGATTCCACCTATGCGGAAAATCCTGGCGACGCGAGCTCAGGGGGGCGGATTTTGTACCAATGTGGGGCCTTAGCGGCTGTTACAGGTAGGTGGTAGGTTATCAAGACCAGTCATTGGTCAGAGAATTCCATTTTTGTTCTTTTAAAGTGGGATATGTGGGGTTGGAATTTTGCCAGTGTAAGAATAAGGTCAATGCGGGACATGGACCTTAATTGGCCATTGTGGACGTGGGGGCGCATCATGTTCTTGAGCAGAGGGGCTTGCCATGGCAGTTCATCCATTAACCCAAGAGTGGCCTTTAGAACGTGAAGTTCAACATGGCCCTGGGGGGCATGGGAGGAGGAAGGCCACCAATCCGTTGGAGTGTTTAGCCAACAGTTCATGTCGCCGACTACAAAAGGGTCTGGGGGTAGTGGGAGGGATTTGACCGATGAGAAAAATTCCCAATGCTCTCATGCACCATTTGGGAAATAGATGTTGATGATAGTGTGTACCACGTCAGCCCACGAGAAAGTGACAATGAGGACTCAGCCATTGAGGAAGGTTTCTGACAATAAAAATTTGAAAAAATTATTTTTCTGAATTAGCACCCCACGGCGTATTGACCTAAAAGGATAGGAATGGGAGGAGCATTGTTTTCTAAGCCTCCTCGGAACCTTGCAGACAGTGGGACTCCTGGATGGCCAGGATATCCACGGGTAAGTTTTGTTTTAAAAAACTCAGTTTCCTGCCTGGGATGGCGAGGCCTTGAGTCCAGCGATATACAACATCCCTAAAGTGAAGGTTTCCCCCATTGCACCTTAGGTGTGAGGGGGTGGGCACCTGGGCCCACTAGCCTCCTCTAGATCCCCATGGGCCTTCACGGCAGCACAGGTGTTTGCAGCAATGCTATCAGTAGTTTTGTTGATTTTAGCAGAAAGGTTCACGTTGGCTTTTGCCTTTGCTTTTTGTTTCCCCGACGTCAGACAAATTTTTCGTGGTGCAGATGAGTTTGGTGCACCATTGAGCGGGTTGAAAATTTTTTTTTGGCTAGGATGGGCCCCAAGTCAGTTTCAACCAGAGCTTGGTTGCGATGATTGGGTGATATCAAGTCCCCCATCGGATCCTCAGATTGGGTGGCCCAATTGGCATGGGCTTCCCAATCTGATTGGTTGATGGATTCCCAATTTGCTTCTGCCATGAAGGTTTTGATGTCCTCCTGGTGTTGAGAGTGTGGGATAGCGGTGGTGACTTTGGCCGCTTCCTTGGCCATGGCCCTGTGGGCCTGCTTGGCCTTCTTCCGCTCTTGCAGGGAAATAGGCTTTACCAGTAAGTAGCAACCTTGTGCTCCCCACGGGAAAGCCTCTTTGGTGCTTACAGTTGGTTCATAGTTCACCTCTCCGCTGGCCATGGCCACTGAGGGGTGCTCTTGGAATGTGACGCCCTCCTTGGTGGGGCATGCATGTGCCTTATGGCCGAACGCATCACAGTGGGTGCAGATGGGGGGCGCGCTGTCCATGGTTACCCGGAAAGGGTGGGTGGTATGCACTTCGATATTAATAAAAGTGGAGTGCGGGATCTGGGTTAGGTCCTTCGCAATCTCCTCAGTTGGGGTCATAACTGGGATGGCTTTTCCAGTGCACAGGTGTGGCATCAGCGTAAAGCATTGCATTTTGAAAGATTGTATTTCACCATAGATGGCAAGACCATCTTTCAGGTGTTGCTCTAAAATGTCACGTTTTACCATAGTAGGCAAAAAGTTGAAAGTGAGGAAAATTTGGTTGGATTTTGTCCATCTAGTGCGTTTTGTTTCGATGACCCATTGCCCTTCAGGGAGGTCAATCACTATGTGCACCGCAGCAGCCTCATCTGCTGCCTCTTTATTTTTGAAACCTAGGTCCAGCCAACTGCATGACATGGAGTGAGGTGCGATGTACACCGCGGTCAGGAAAAAAGTGTGCACAACCCACAAAATTTTTCCCATAAAGCCATTTGTTGAATGTCCAGAAACATGCGGACTCCATATTCCACCGACAAAAGTGGCTGGGAATGCGGCGTATTGATGTACTGGTTGCATCGTGCTTGCCAAGTGAGGATTTCTGGGGAAATAGTGACTGCCAGTTTTTTGAAAAATTTTCTATTCTGCCAGTTTCTCCGGGGCATTTTCGAACGTTTGAGGCTGCAGGCCTCCCACCTGCTCCTCTTACCTTACTTGCCCAACTGCTCCCTGACATGGGCGCAGACTAATCTCCTCTATGAGATTATCAAACTAGATTCAGACTTGAATTGAATGGGTTGCAAAAGTGATTGCAACGAGAGAGAAAAGTTGGTAGGTTGATATTGATACTTGGTTTTTTTACTGGATTTCTTTTTGTAAGTTAGACAAGCATCCAAGACTTTGATAATGGTCTTCATGATTTCCTTCAATAGTAGCATTTTTTACCCACTCATAACTTTTATGCACTCCACTATGCCCTAGGAGGGCATGAGACTCCATGATGACAGATACTCACTCTGAGGGTCAGAGGTAGGGTAAACAGTTCACCCCTACTTTCTTGTATAGATTCCCATTATCCACCTTTGTGTTATGGGAATGTCAAGCTAGCATCTTCTAACTGGTTCGTCCTCATCCTCCCAAGCATCAGGGGTCATTAGGAGATCATGTAGCCGCTCTGCTTCACTAATATCTAAGTGAAGAATGGGCAGCCAAGTCAACCTATCGACGTTTATGTGGCTTGTCCCAGCTCAGTGTACAATAGTCATATCATAGTGCTGGAGCTTTAAAGCCCAGCGTGCCAACCTCCCAGTGGGATCCTTCATAATTTGTAACCACTTTAAAGAGGCGTGATCAGTAACCACATTAAATGAGGTCCCATATAAGAAAGGGCGGTAATGTTTAGCATCAAGCAAGACAGCCAGGCACTCCTTATCAGTGAAGCTACAGTTGCATTCTGCCTTAGAGAGCATCTTGCTGAAATATGAAACAGGGTGATCAATCCCATGACCATCCAGTTGAGCCAAGATAGCCCCAACCGCATAATCAGAAGCATCATTAAACAGCATAAAGGGTTTACTATAGTCAGGGCGGTGCAGGATTGGCTGTTGCTGTAACGCTTTTTTAGCATTTCAAAAACAGCTTGTTGTTCCACTCCCTAATGGAAAGGAGGTTTTAGTTAAAAGTCATACTATGGGCTCACTGAGCTGAGCGAATTTGGGGATGAATTGATGGTAGACCCCATCATGCCCAAAATCACCTGAATATCACGGAGGTTTTTGGGATCAGGCATCTTGGATACCGCCTCAATCTTGTCTTGGAGAGGTTGGATCCCATCTGAGGAGATGGCGTGGCCCAGTAAGTCCAACTGCTTTTGAAAGAATGTACACTTGGAGGGCTTCAGCTTAATGTGTGAGGCCTGCAACCATTGGAAACTTCCTTTAAATGAGAAAGGTGTTCATTGAAGGTTTGAGAGAAGATGGTGATATTGTCAGGATAATCAATTACGCAACTAAGCTTCAGATCCTGCAAGATGTGGTCCATAGCTCGCTGTAAAGATGCAGGCGCATTGCACAACCCTTGTGGTAGTTGGGTAGGTTGAAAAAGACCCTCACTACAGATAAGCACACACTTTTCCTGGTCTTGTTAAGAAAGGTCCATTTGCCAGTATCCATTAGCCAAGTCCATGGCGGTAAAGAACTTGGACCCAGAGAGTTGGGCCAGTGCATTATCAATTCGTGGGATTAGTAGCTGTCCTTCTTGGTGAGGTTATTCATCTTGCGGTAGTCCATAACTATTTGATGTCCAACATTCTTCCTTTTTTATGAGCAATAGTGGAGATGATCAGGGACTTTGAGAAGGCATCAGTAGCCCCACGTCCAGTAATTGTTTAAGCTCCGCCCTCATCTGGAGCTCCTCAACTTTTGATTTCTAATAAGGCTTGGATAAAATAGGCTTGGCATCATCAACATCAATGGTGTGGCACCAGCCCTTCATATGCCTATAGTCAGTATTGGATTTGGAGAAAATGTCAATGTATGACTCCAATAAGAAATGAACTTTATTAAGTTCAGCGGGAGTTAGCTCATCATAAATCTGGACGTTGGGCAAAGCGCATATCATTTGGTCTGTGGATAATCCCATATCTAGCATAGACCCAATATAATGGACTTGGTGGATGTCCTTGATAGGAAGCAACAGGGCTTTTCCAATCTCCTAATGCTTCTTTACAACGATATCTTTGTTAGTGAAGTTTCCCAGAAGAATATTGATAGGTCGCTGGTATGCAGGGTCTAGGATACCTGGCAACACCCGAGGTTCCAAAGGGCTTATTCCAATAACGCTTGTTAAGTGCAGAAGATAGTTGCGGGGATTTGCATAATAATTTTGGTTTCTATCACCTTTTGTTCATCCGCTTTAATGACTACCTCCTCTGACGCATATAAGGGAATTCCCTCTGAACCACCCACAGAGTCAGGCAGCTTTTTTGTATTTCTGTATAATGTGGTATAAGTAAGGGTGAGGGCGAAAGAAAGGTACTCAACTACGAATATATATTCCTTCTTCTTAGGCTCATCATTTGTAAAGACTAGGGGAATCTCATAATTTAGAAGGGAGAGAAACCCCTATTTCATATTAATGATTCCCTCATACTCAATAATGAATTGCGTGCCAATGAATAGGTTGTATGCATTGTTGGTTAATGCTACAGTGGGGCAGCCAGTAGGAGCTTTCCAATGCATATGGGTAGAGAAGAGTAGGCTCCAATAGCTCGAGTATTGTTAGGCTCTGCAGTTCCAAACTCTTGATCATAGTCCAGTTGGAAGCCAACTTAATTTTTATTATGAGCTTTGATGAGACCATGTTCACTGGAGCGCCCATATCAAGAATGGCTAGAACGCGCACCTTATTGATGACAACCTCTACCTTCATTATTGTGTTATTAAAACTATGGGTGAGGGTGAAAACCTCCTTCAAACGGAGAGTGGAGGCAAGGCGTTGAGCGATTGCAGGGTATTTGTCTTTAATATATTGGAGGGTATGAACTTTCTGGGTGGAACGGATCACTGTCCCAATGAGCTGGTCAGCATCGCTAGTGGTATTGATTACCTCAGAAAGCCTCAACAGCTGTTGAAGATAAGTCCATCATAGTATTATGGCTATATCAGTTCGTTCAGGCCTCAACCTATCCAGAACCTGCACTTCCATTGGAGCTTCCAAAACATAATAGCCTGCATTTTCACCACCCCCTTCAGACTTGTCATCAGAGGGATTGTCAATGCACCTCAATCAGTTAATAAGAGGTGATGGAGAAACCGGCTTAACTTCCTCACAGGGGAGGGCTTTGTCACTCTCATCTACCCTTTTGACTTTTGAAGGGAGCATCGTGGCTGTACCAACTTTTAGGGGAGACTTTGTAAGTGTAATGACTTTGACGTTTGCCTTAAAGGTAATTGGCTTGGGCTGCCTCATAACAGCAGGTTTTGAACTAGAGGCAGCCTGAGTTGAAGCTGAGGGGGATCGAGGCAGCGGCTTAGGTGGGTGTGATGCGTTACTCACCTTAGTAGACCGCTTGGCAAGCGAGGGACCAGGCAAAGTGATAACTGACTTAACTGGCTGAACTTTTGAACCTGAAGCTAGAGGGGAGCGCTTCCCATAACTGCCTATATTTCCTGGCTATCCTCACTTAAAGGAGGAGTAATTTGTCGCTGCAGTGCTGAAGAATCTGGGTTCCATAGGGATACAGCCATAGAAGAGGCTGGATGGGTCAGAGTTGACTCTCTCTTTGGAGCTTTTTGCAGAGGTTAGGTTCATAGAAGTCAGCCAATGCTAGTAAGGCCTCTTTGTTATCCCGTACCATTTAGGAGGTATGCTTAACTGCAAAGATATGCATGGCTAAAGAGGGATATGACGCCAAGATAGCCACTATAGCAGCAATATCTTCATCTATTGAAGCAGTTTGGCCAGCAACTGAGGTTGAGCTATGCTATAGAATCGCTCAACAAATGAGGGGATCGCTTCTCCTCTTGCAGGCTAAGGCACATAAAGGCCTGTTTTAACCGTTGTAAACTTTGTGTGGAACCAAATTCATCAATCAACGCTTGTTTAACCTCCGCCCAGGTGGTAAGTGTGGTCTTTTGAGGAACCATGATCTCTTGAGCCATCCAACTCAACCAGGGAAAGATAATGTCAGAATTTTAACCAGATGGAATACTCCAATGATTAATCGTTATTTGGAATGATATGGCCAATCCCAGTGGATTGGCTTATTGACTAAATTTCATGTTGTTTAATATGATTGCTGGCTAGTTGCTCCCCAATTTGGGTTGAGCTGAAATTAGTATTCTGCCAAGTTTGGTATTGAGTCTCAAGTGGGGCCAATTGGTGGCCCCAAATTGGTATAAGGATCACCAGCAACTAATAGCTGAGGATGATCCACTTGATATCAGTCAGCAGAACCAGTATTTGATGCCAACTGCCATCCATGGTCCATTGTGGGATTTCTGGTGGAAAGCCGATGTATTCACTCTAATTGTTCATCTATGAATTTGCTGCCTGATAATCCAATGTCAGTGGATCTGACAATTATGAGTTTGAGGCAGCCGAGGTTATTTCTGGTGCCTCACTTAAAATCAAGATAAGACAAGAATAGATGTCAGTGAGATGCCAATATATTCTGAGTCAAGCAAGTTATCAAGGTAGTTTCTGGCACATTATTATCAATTTGAAGGTCAAATTCAAATTTGACATTTAATTAGATTATTTATTTATATGGCTCACTGGTGACTTAAGGCCAAGGATGAGCCAAAACTAATTCAGACATCAGGAAGAATGGAGTGAGAGGGTCAATGCCAGGGAAGAGAATAAAGTAGTAGTAGAAGAAGAGTGGTTGGCTGGAAGAACCAGCAGAAGAGCTGATAGGTCAGCAGTGGGCGAAGTAGCCCTTTTGTAAATAGTATAAATACCTGGCGCTTCCCTTTCAATAAATATCTCCCTTTGCCTATTCTAACTTTTGTTATAAGTTTATATTTATTTTGTTGGTTGAAGTTTAGGCTAGGGGCTCCCCAAAATGGCGTGGGTGACATGCTAGGGGATTAGCTGGTGCTGCTGGCCCCAATGCCCATAGTGAAATGGCAAGGACTGACCAGTCTTTATACTGGTTAGCCTGCCAACTAGCAGAGCCCATAGTCAATTCTCAGACAGATAAACTTGGTTTTTTTGAAGATCAGTTGCTCCTTCCAATGCGGATTCCTAAACATACA
Organism: Massospora cicadina; assembly: GCA_022478985.1. NCBI lineage: Eukaryota > Fungi > Entomophthoromycota > Entomophthoromycetes > Entomophthorales > Entomophthoraceae > Massospora > Massospora cicadina. Next base: position 49,151 of record JAKSZP010007048.1, on the reverse strand, counting down.
GGAAGGAGGTGATACTGTCTTCACCAGGTGTGAACTTGTCTCTGAATGGAGGCTTAACAATAATAGAGGAGGACTCATAAGGTCCTGGGGAGAATGCAGCTCAAGTCTTTTGAGGCGAGCCAAAACACTGACTTGTTGGTTCTCTAATGAAGCTAGCCTTGGTTCTGGAATAGAAGTCATTTTGATGGTATACAGGTGCACCCTGTAGTGAGCACCACTTGTTGTATTTTAGGTGCAAAATATGCTTGCTTGGTGCTTATTTCACCAAAATCCAACAATGGGGGTTATTACCACAATTTTAAAAAATACTTAAACTTCAAAAATTTAGTAAATTATGGGTTTTTAAAATTTTATCAGGCACCGCCAGGGACAAGATAAAAAACGAGCTCCTCAATCTCAGATCATTCAGTATTTAGCTGTACAAGGTTTGAAGGAAATTTAATAATATGTTTGGAATAGCTTAGACTAGTCTGAAAAATGAAATATGGGAAGTTAACCTATTGAAGCTCAGAAAACTTGCTTCACTTAGGCTGAATGATAGATGGGGGATTCTTTTGGAGCAAGACGTAACTTTGGGGTAATGACTTAATATATTTTAGACAATCCCCTTTCACAAAAATTATTGTACCTTGGGGGACCCCTGCCACGCCTATAAAAGGGGGTGGTCCCCACGTAGGTGTTTGAATGGGACTGGTAGGGGCTGGGGGAGATCCATCCAATGGCTGCCCCAGAGCCTGCCATGAAGCCAGAGTAATTTGGCTGCTAAAATTTATGTTAATTGCCCACAAGGTATTTAAACTAGTGTTACCCCAATTAGCGGGGTTCCACCAAGAATCAGCCAGGGTCTTTTGGCCAATTTACTCATTTATATTTAAATTGTTATCATTATTACAAACTAGTAAATGTCTGAAATTTCCCCTTCTCAGCTGATTTAAACCCAAAATATTCTTATCTTGTAGCTGAGAGGGAAAATGTCCAACAATGACAACATAACTTAACCTACTGGCAGTAGGTTCAGAGGTTCTAAGGGAACTTCAATTCTTAAGCCTTGACTTCTAATTTCAACTTAGAGATCTTCTCCTTGGACTTAGCCACCAACTATAGTTTGGTGGTCTTCTTGGTCAAAATTCTATCCCTTCCTCACAATTGACACAGGAGCTGTAGAGAACTTGATAGTAATATCTAGCCCAGGGATATCTGATCCCTCTACTCTAATCCCAAGAGTACCAAAAAATATAACAGATGTATAATAAACTGGATATATTACTAGTAAAGTTCTTTGATGGTCTTTACTGTTCTGCAATACTCTGCAATATTAAATAAATTCTAAAAGAATACATATAGTATTTAGCACCCAACTCTTCTGTTGGTGCCCCAATTGGAAATGGCAGAAGCTCCCAATGAATTAACCTTCAATGACTTGCTCAACAATGAATGAGGCTTCTGCTCATCCATTCAAAATAGTTGGGCTCCACTGCCAACTAGTAGCAATCCACCCTAGGTTGGATTTGGAGGTAGTGTTTTCCAACCCTCTCATCCAACCCTGGAAGAATAACCCCAATAAGCTAGCAGTCAGCTTAGGTAATGAGACTCTTTACCCATTATAGGCAGATTGTGTTGCTTAAAAGGTTAAACTGCTAGTTGCTGAAACCAAAGGTGGTGTCAACACCCATCAACCACTCAATAAATTCTCAGTCAATTGGTGAAAAACCAGATTGTCTCCTACAAGCTAATTTAATTATTGATATTAAAATTGATAACTCAATTGCTTGTTTATTGTCAGGGATATCCCTGATGAAATATTATTGATCTGGTGGATCAAAACTCAGCGGATTAACAAACATGTATCTGGGATAATCCACTGAACAACAGTTATCATATAGAACAATAACTCCCACACCCACTAGAGGGCCGCATCCCCTAGTGGATAGGCAGATTTATATAATCTGATCAGGGGGATAATGTGGTCATATTCAAAATCCCAACTTGGTTCAAAATATATGCTGGTAAAAACTGGCATATATATACATACAATTTTTTGCAATCTTGTAGTAACAGATTGAAACTTAAAACCCCATACCTACTTTAACCTTACACCCAAGAGGCACCTACATAACATATTTTTTGCATACATAGGTAATTTAAGTATGGGGAATTTTATATGATTTATATATATAAAGATTTATATATCTATGCAATTTTTGTTGCTAAAGTTAAATTAAAAAATCCCTTACATGCTTGATATTCCAACACCCAAGCTGCACATACATACCAACCATAATGAATGTAGGTTGCATGGCTATCTTAGAAAACTTTTTGAATCTAATTTCCAAATGTGAATTATTTTTTAATAGAAATTTATTTGAGTAAAATATGAACTGCCTTTTCACATATTAAAAGATCCTAAGAATAATCGGTTTGTTAGCCGAACTACAAATTTTGTGAAAAATCTCCATGCCAAATTCAATTTGCTAGCTTTTGTGGTTTAAGTGAAACCTTGATTAATAGTGGCTCTATATAGATTATAGAATAAATAGATTGATTTCGGCGATACTCGAGGTGCCAATAATACCTCAATTAGCTATCGTTCTGAAAATCCAGGTTCTTCATAATAATAGCCCCGATGCGGATAAACTTAATCGAACTAGAATTCGGTTAAACTTTACAACCGAAGAGGGTGCGATCGATGAAAGAAATTCAAAGCTAAGCCCCGATCGGAAGCACGTAAAGTTCTTCGAGCGCGCTCCAAGCGGGAAACAGCTCTTTAGCGATGGGCAAGTAAACTTAAATTTTATCTGTATGGCTTTGCTGCCGCTATTAGAATTGCTATCTCTATAGCTTAAGAGATTTGATCGTTGACTTTATAATTTTTTATATTGGCTAGGGCTAGCTTTTATTCCGGCTAGAGATGGGTTTTAGAGTGGGTTTATATTTAAAGCTTCAAGTTTTAAGCTAGCCTAGCTTTTCATCGGTGCAGATCGGCGAGAGGTTTTTCAACTTACTTTTTTCAGGTGGGTGATCCAACTCAGTAGCTATTTCTTAACTCCAAAATATGCCTTTATGCATGAGCTTTCATTCCGTCTTTTTGTTACGAAGTTTTACTCAGTGGTCTCACTGAGGTGATAACTTAAAGATTCGTTTACTTTTTTAGTTTCCTTATTTTGGCGCTGCCGGGAGCTTTTAATCCGGATGATTTATTTTAGCTATTATTAGAGCTTCTACTGGGAATCGGCTTCACTCCTTGCGGTTATTTTTTATCCACTGCGATACTTATTAGTGCATGTTCAATACTTGAACTCGTTTAATTTTAAAGCGTTGAATGTTGTTATCTAAATCAGCACTCTATCGCGTCGTTGCGGCATAGTTTTTTGTTCAAACGGCGCGAAAGTTTTATATCGGGCGTCGTGAGCTGCAAAGTTTTGGGCTTTATGGCATGCGTCAGGGTTTCAGGCTAGGGGTTAGCACGGCTATTAGAGAATTTGCACACCTTCTATGCTTTATAGAGGCCCTGTTGAATAATTTAATCGAGATTCACTTTAATTCAATTGCAATAAACGTGTGCTATCTTAAAGTTTGAAGAGGCCATGTCTTATATTGATGGTTACCACCGGCACAAATATTCTCTTTTTAATGCCAAGAAAGGATCGAGTTTATGGTGCACTTGGCCTGCTGTTAATTTGGGGGTGCTAGATATTAGCTTTAGCTATTGTTCAAATATTGGGCTTCAATTCTAACTTATAAACCAGCCAAATCGAATAAAGCGAAAGCAAAGAAGGGCAAAAAGCTGCACATGAAGGGGAGGCAGCCAAGCCCGAGCCAAATAAAAGCCCCGGTAAGTTTTAGATCTACCCTTAGCGCCACAAGTTTTCTAAACGGTTCGTTAGAAGTCTCACCTGACTCGGCATCAATTCCCAACCAGCGTTTGCTGAGCCCTCCGGTGGGCAGTTCGAGAGGCTCGTCTGAGGATGAGTTTGTCGTTCTTTCCGAGAATCTGGAATCGGGATCAAGCCAAGGTTCCTCGAAACTTACACTGGAAAGTGGCGCTGGCCAGGTAAAGAGTTTTATAAAGTTTAAGCCGATTTGGAGGATTAACAGCTTACCATAGGCACCAACCGAATTATTGGCCGCTCCAGAAATTTTAGAACTGGGAAACCACCCAGACGCTTCAGCTCAAGCCCATCAACCTATGGAGGCTGATAATGCCAATATGCTCGTTTCTCAAGATGTTTCAGCTAATGATAGTCCTGTTGATACGCCCGCCCAATCCAGTGCTAATTTGCCTCCTAATGATGATCAAACCGACTCCCTTCGGAGTAGTCCAACTTCATTAGGTCAACCTATCAAGGCTATAGAGGATAGCAACTTGCCTTCATCCATGATTGATTCCTCTGCATCGCATTTTCCTTTTAGCCAGGGCGAGGACTCCGACGTAGCTACCAGCAATCTTTCTAGTACTGAGCTCACAACCAAATTAGCAGAGGAAGCTGGCGATGATCAGCCCAAGTTGAGTGAGGAGTTGGCAGATGAGCCTGCGACACCTAGCATCTTTCTCCAAAGCCAAGCTCCTAGATCCCCAGTCGATAATAGTTTTACAATGGATGGAGGTTTTGACCCTTCTCATCCACCCGATGTGACACCCCAACTTCAAGGCCCATCACAGACTTCCGCTTTGCATGCAGCCCATAGCCCCGCTCCAAACATCTCCCATAGCTCACTTCAACAGTTTGAGGACAAGGTCATAAAAGTGACGCCGACGGTTCTTTTTTCCCACTTGGAGTCCACTGCGAATGTTTCTGTAACAAGGTTGTCTCACGACTTTCTTAGCAGCCCGGATGATCAGGCTGAGAGCTGTTCTAAGGCTAGTCAAGTAGTTGAACCTACTCATGAGATGTCCACAGACGTTGTGTTCAAAGAAACTGTATCCGGCGACTCGGCCACATCATCAGAAGATCTTAATCGGATGGTTATTGCGCAGGAGAAAGCCTTAATCAACAATACTGGCAATCTAATAACTGAGGGTTCCGATATGGTCCAGCCAACCACCCCTTCGATCTCAGTGCATGACGAACGTGTATCACCGGTCGCAAACGAAGCCAAGGATTCAAATGGCTCCGGCATAGCACTCGAGGAATCGAAAAGTTTGGATGGCTCCTTTGACATGTGCAGTTCAGATAACAGAGCTGACATCGCTGCTCAACCTGTTACATGTGAGGGCTCCAGAAATACCTCTGAAGCCACCGAAGGCGCCCATGAGCCATCCTATACCCCCGAGCCTGTGATGAAACCAAAGCTTGGGCTAGCCTATTGTGAGGAGCCGGATGCTGGCTCATGTTTGCCCACGGAGAGCATTGCCTTTGACTCTGCTGAGATTGCCAGTGCTCAAACACTTTCAGAGCCAACTGGGTCAACAGTTCCCTCTGATGTAAATACCATTGAGGTGGGATCCTGCACCCAAGCCGAATCCGCGGCATCTACACCTTCTCCTCTGGATCCAGCTTCCGTTGAAGCTTCTGCTGAACTTTCCAAAGTGGGCTCAACGCTCGAATCTGAGCCTATAAATTCTATGGATTTAGATTCACCTAGGAAACTCAGCAAAGATTCTATCCCTGTAGATTTGCTATCAAATGAAGTAGTATCCGCAGATGTCCAAGAAGCTACGACTACAATAATGGTGGGGGATGAACAGGTTTTAGTCAACAACATGGAGGATACTTTTGTCACCCCTAAAGTTCCAGAGGATTCAGAAGATGTTAGAGTGGCATGTGATGAGCACTACTCTGACAACATGGAACTCCCTTCCCAAGTTGCATCTACCACAACCATTAGCGATGGCAGTAAAGCTTCGGGCCAACAGGTTGAGCCAGCTCAACTCGCAAGCTCCCCATCCGAACCCAGCCTTAAACCTGAGGAACATATTGTTGAGGATTTAACTGCTATTCAATGTATGGTTAGGGAGGCTTCAGATTCGGCTGAGGGATCTGGGGCTAAATCATCTTTGGAGCCATCAGTCTCAATGGTGTCAATTGAAGGGAGACCTTTGGCAGAAGACGCAGTCCAAGATAAAGCGATCGAAGCCCATCAAATTCCTGTAAACTCTACTGATGCTTATGATCAGCCCGAGGGTGATTTTGCTCCACTGCTTGGCGCATTACCAGCTTCCGAGTCAATCTCAACTGTCTCTTCTGAAATGAGCCCATCCGTACAAGACGTTGTCCATCGTGAAGTCGCTGAAGCTACTGAGGTTCCTCTAGACTCTTCTAGCGGCCATGATCATCTTAAGGGCAACCTCGTTTCAGTGGAGCCTGAGGTCTTACCAACTTCACAACCAGTTTCACCGGTCCTATGTGAAACTAGCCCACCTGTACAAGACGTCCATCGTGAAGTAGTTGATACTGAGATCTCTATAGACTCTTATAACGCTCATGATCATCTTAAGGACAACCCCATTTCAGGTGAGCGTGACGTATTACCCGCTTTACAATCAATTCCAACTGTCACTTCTGCACCTAGTCCGGTAAAAGACGATCAACGCGAAGTACCTGAAGATACCCAGCTTCCTGTAGACTCTTTTAGTGACTATGAGCTTCTTGAGCTAGATCATAGTTTAGCGGAGCTTGACGCCTTACCTGCCTTTGAATCAGTACCAGTTGTCGGTTCTGTAAATGACGTTGCCCAGCATGAAGCGCGTGAAGATACCCAGCTTCCCATAGACTCTTCTGGTAGCTATAGTCATCTCGAGGATAACCTTGCTTTAGCTGAACCGGAGGCTTTGGAACCCATTGGGTTGGAGCAACCTGAGAACCCTTTTGATATTTCCAGTGTGCCAGCTGCCTTGGAATTGCAGCAAGCTCTTGCTTCGGTTTCCGGAGTTAGGGATTTGCTTTCCGTACAAGTTCCTGCCAGTTCTACAGAAAATGGTACTAAATTGCCAGCCTCACTAAAGTCCGTTGACGATGGGGGGTCTAGTTCTGTGGAGGAATCTGCAGCTCAACTTGATACACGTGTGGAAACCAAGGCCGCTCTTTCCAGTGATGAAGCCGAAGCTGGATTTAACAACGTTCCGGTACCAACCTCCTCTGATTCAGCCTCCAATCTACAATGTGACAAGGCATCACGTCCACCAGATGCGGGCAATGTAGACCTCGAAGCTGCATCCTTTAAAGAGCTTCCTTTATCGATTGTCGCTGAAGCGGTTGAAGTTAAGGAAGCGGCGCCAGTGTCCAACCAAAAGGATGAGCATAATCTGGACACAGCATCGAAAGTTTCTACCGTTAAATGTGACGCAGTTGATACTCTACCCGAGGTTACGGCAACTGATGAAAACATAACTGGTGACAACCTGCCTAGCGGACCTCTAAAGTGTAAAGAGGCCAACGATTTATCCAAGCCGACGGAGGCTTTAGATTATGCTTCATCATCCGACCTCATTGGGAGAGTCTCGAGAAGCGACAGAGCGTTCATTTCGGCTGCAACCGGCCAGCCCACCCGGACGTTTGGTTGGATGCATACCAGTGGTCCAAAATCCAATCCCTCCGTTCAGAAGCCTATCAGGTTTAAAGATCTCAACCGCATAACCTCCCCTGCTCCTCCAGCGGGTAATGTGAAAGGCATAACCTCCCCTGCTCCTTCAGCGGGTAGTGTGGATGCTTTTATGAAGAACGCCATGGAGCCCTTTAGCAATGCGGTGGGATTAGAAGGCTCATTTACATCCACGCAAGTAGACAACGCAGTGGGGGAACCAAGTTTACCTCGGAAAATTAAACCGAACCAACCACAAACGGAAAAGCATACCCGTACTCCGTTATTATTGGATGAACCTGAATCGCAATTGCTGGGCCAAAAGTTGAGGCAAGTTAGCATAGCCTTAGGCTTGAAAGATGAAGTTGCCCAAACTAGCCGCCTCGAAACTGAAGTGACAGCCCAACCCTCTACCTCATCAGAACCTCTAAAGGAGGACGTCGAGCAGTTGTTGGACCAGAAATCAATACCTGATGGCAAAGCCCAAGATTTAGAAGAGGAAGAAGTTAATCAGACTGGCCTTATCAAAGCAGAGGTAGCGGTTCAACCTTCTATCCCAGCCGAACCTTTAAAGAGGGAAGTCGAGCAATCATTAGTGCAAGAGGCGATCAGCCAAGCGTTGACAGATGATAACGTTCAACTGAGCATACGTGATGCTGATATTTCAAAGGTGGGGCTTGAGGCTACCTCAAAGCATGTATTACCTAAAGACGCCAACGACAAAGTTTTACCCGAAGGCGTTGTTCAGCCATGTCAACTGGATGTAGAGCCAGTATCCCAAACTATAGCAACCCCACTAAAAGATGATTACGCGCTTCAGCCAAACGAAGTTGGCTTAGCGTTGGAATCACCATTTAAGCCCATGGATTTTAGCCAAACTTCTTCTGAACAAACCTTGAGGCCTAATCAAACAGACTTCAATAGCTCAGCTGTACAAAACCTACCACAAGTTGATAACTCTCATCTAACTGAAGAGTCCGACAACCTTGAGTTGACAAAGTTGGGAGAAACTATGAGTTCTGGAAACTCTCAAAGTATAGCTGATGTCATTGCCTCGAGCTCAAATCTTTTGAACGAAACTGAGCTGAACTCCCAGTTGGATGCCAAGCCGGAATCAGGTCCATTAGAGCAAACCCCAAAACCCTCGCATGCTGAAACGGCAGACGAAGTTTCTGACGCTTTGCCTTTTCAACCCATTTCTGGACCAGCTGAGAATATCACTCAACCACCATCTGACTCGTCTGAGGATCTTTCGTTGCCATCATCTGTGCCAACTGAAAATGTTACTCCGCCAACATCTGAGTCAGCTGAGGGTATCACTCCACTATCATCTGACTCAATTGAGGATATCATACCTCCATCAAATCGCCAGACGACGCCAAGTGATGGGTGTGAACTGCCTTTTAATTTTGACCCCGAACTTGGCTGTTTTAGAGAGGATGGCGTCGAGCTTGGCTGGGAAAGCCTCCCGCTTGACCCAAAGCTCCAGACGAGGTAGGCTAGCTTCCAAACAAACCTTAATTTTAGTTTTCACCGCCAGGATGAGCAAAGGCGTGTTGAGGCGTTTTACAGGCGCAAACTAGAATCCTGGCGCCTGGGGGTCGGCAAAGTTGCCGGTGAGGTTTATCAGTACGTGGCCAAGGCTTTTGCAACGGAACATCAGTTGGCCAAGCATGACCTCAAGCTGGTGGCGCTGATGAATGAACTTGCGGAAATCCCTCTGATTTACGCTGCGACTGAGAAACTCTTGGGTTGGGTGGAGAGTGAACTTGCTCGCCTGGAGGCTAGCGTCGACCACCTTACAGCCAAATTCACCCAGCTTCAGAACCATAGGCTTCCGGGGGATCTGAAGGCCACCATGGAGGCTTACTATGAAAGGTGAGCCTAAAGGATTAACCCTTACCCCATTTAGCGTCCATTGTTTAGCAAGGGTGTCCAATAATTTAGCTCAGCTGCAGGAGCAGATCATCGAATCTGTCGCCCTCGGTTCCGAGAGGTTTGATGTAAGTTTAGCTTTATCGTCATACGCTTATACAATAGGATCTACCTCAGCTGACCAGCGAAGAGGCTACGCTGAAGGAGTACAACCTTCAGCTGAACGGTTTGGCCAACAAGCTCATCACCAGCATCGTCTCTCCGCGATACGCTCACCGCACCACCCTGGGTTGGGCGTATATCGTCGACATGAGGGATCCCTCCCAAGCTCCTCCCAATCCGCATCCCAAACGTGGTTGATTTTAAATCGATGGCTGTAAATCTTTAAAGCTGCTTGACTATAATTGAACTATGAGCTGTGCCGTTAAATTACCTCTTATTTGTTTTTAAAATTTAACTACGTATCGATTTGATAGGAAGATGTCTCCGGCGGAATACTTTAAGCGCGTATAGATATTCTCTTCTAGGAGTGGCACGTCATATAGTAAGCTTTATACCAAGCATTGTAGTGCTGTAACAAAGCCCTTGTAGCTCGAGGATCATTTACCTGGTTAAGTTATCTTTGCATCGCGTATTTTCATGGGTTTAGAATTGGGTAATAGATCCTCTAAAGCTTAGAGGCGGGGTATTTGCAGATAACAAATCGCCGACCCATTTTAATTTTTGCCCTTGTAGGCATACCTGTTTTAAAACCCATACTGAATGCCATTGGGGACTCGTTTTAGTAAGCAGGTTCAAAAAGAGGAGCCATGTTACTGGCTGCCTAATTAAGATCCTAATACCGCAGTTGCACCTTCAACTCATCCGAGTGAAGTGGAAGCTAACACTCTAATCTAAAATATTAAACTTAGAATCTAATTGAGTTGATCAAGGATGTAAATTAACTATTGACGTCAGCAGAAAAGTGGGTACCGATTGTGTCGATTATTGCACCCTTTAAGCACATCTTGTTCCAAGCAGACTAAACCTAAGTATAAATTCCAAGGTCATCCTATCCATGAGGGTTTTGGATATAGCCTTTTGAAGGCTCAGGTGTAGATGGAAGATGTAGCGGTAGGGTTAGACATTCAATATATTATACAGTGAAATGGGGCCCTAGTGAAATTGTCCCAAAACTACCCGGATGCATCTAAGTCTATCTCAATGCATACTGAAAGGGAATTGGTGTGGGAGATCTGAGTAAAATCTTACCCGCCTCATTATCAAGGCCTAATATAAATACAATGGAAAGTTTTACGGTGGCTGTAGTTGATAGCTGAGCTGTATACGTCACAGAAGAGCTTATTTAGCTAAACTTGTGACTTTAAAAAATGATAAATAGTTCATAAGGTTGAACAATAAGATTCTTCCTAGCATGTGAATTGTAGATATGGAGCCTATTAAAAATTTGTAATGTATAGTTAAGTGCAAAGCCAACATGAAGCAATTTTGGGCGCATGATGCTTAAGGCATCCAGAGATCTCACATAGCCATACATTGACGTTTTGTTTTTATAAGGATTAGTAAGCCTTTAATCCTCAAATAGGGAATGTAAATCCAGAAGTATATCGATGGACTGGGTTGGTGATAAAAGTTGGGATAAAAAGTTTCAGCCGATGACAAATTAATCATGAGAAATCAGATAAGTACAATCCACAAGCTATTATCATCCATTCTAAAGCTAGAAGTTTAAATTACACCAACCAATTACCTGATACCGATAAGCTACTGAAGTCTATGCACAAACGGTACGATGTTTGGGTTGTAATTAATCATGAGGAATCAGATAAAATCAATCCACCAATTATTGTCAATTCTAAAACTTGAAGTTTAAAGTACACCAACCAATTACCTGATACTGATAAGCTACTGAAATCTTTTAACAAATGGTGCAATGTCTGGGTTGTTAAGCTTGATCCGCTGTATCCTAACTATAATTACCTTGGATTGTTCCATGCTATTAAAACGTTACCCCGTTGTAATAGTTATAGATGCAACAGTTTCCCATCAATATTTTACCTTAGGATTGGGCCATCTGATGGCACCCATTAAATGCCCTGTATATGGGCTTGACATCGGAGGTAAGTGTTTAGCCTATTACAACTAACTTTATCTCATGTTTGGGAAAACTTGGATATAAAAATGCCAAGTTTGCAGGTAATTCCCCAGAATAACCTTTATCTAATTTAATGAAAGATAATATGGACGTAATTAAAATCTCCAAGCTGGGGCCCTGCAAGGATGATACAAATTAAGGCATTGCCCAATTGGAATGGTCCAGGCCCCAATTACCTCAGTTTTTGCAAGTACAACAATATATTGTGCATGGAAACTACCAGATAAGGCAAGGGCTTAAATCTGACCGGAGGTATAAAATTTGCATGGGCTCAGCTCTAAAGGTCGCCCTTCCATGGAGCCCCCTACTGTAAGTCCTAGGGAGCACCCCTGCACCTTAGCTGGGAGGAGCATCCTTTTAGGACCATGAAGGTGGTCAAACTGGCTGCTCATCTCCTTACTAACCAGGGCGCTTTAGCCTATGTGGTTGATGAGAGGTGGGTGACGGCCTACCCCTGAAAGTTATTCCTTTATCCCCTCTTCTTATCACCAAAAAGTAAGTGAAAAGGATTGAGGGGGTGTAAATAGGTGATAGTAGCCATGAGCCATCACCACCAGGAAGTTTGCTGCCTCCTACCCTTCCGGAAGGCATCCTCACCCAAATTAAATTCTGTTGATAGTATAAAGTCAATACTAAATAGAATTGAAGCATTCAAATCGCTCTTGGATCTAAATTACTTGTCATACCTTCCCCCCACCGCCAGTGAAGATGAGCCCACCCCCAACTGGTTCAAGCATGCTGTCCCAAATTTGATTCAAAGTGGGGATGCCCTTACTTGCCCTGGCCTTGGGAACAACCCATCAGACATTGGAAATATTGTTGCCAGCTCGCCAGTCAGGATTGCACTGTTAAAATTTTAGTAAAAAAGTTTGATACTGATCTGTCAGTCATGGATAGATCCAATCAGCATCAATAGTTCTCAGCATAACAGTTCTATTGACTGTAGCCTAAGTTTTAAAATGGGCTCATAGCTGTAAATTATTGGAGAGGTGTATGAGGAAAAAAGATGGGGCAAGTTAGACTACTTTATTTAGCTATAAAGTGTTGATATTTATAGTATAGGTGGGGATGTGGTGCTTCAGGGACCTCTATGGCCCCGTACAAACCGAATCTTCACAGTCTTCTAGATTGGCTGCCTACCATCTAGTACTAAAAAATAGATTGGCTGCCTAGCTGGAACCCTCATTGTTTTACATCGTCCTCATGACTGCAATGGTGAGTTCACGCCTCTCAAGGTTAGGAAGCGGTGGTGAAACTTGTGAAGGTATCTTATCAAATACTCATGCATGTGGTGCTTCCTAATCAGAACTCTCATTGGTGCCTTCTGGGACAGGTTTTGTTTGTGATAGTTTGAGAGTCAACTCATTGAAGCATGATTTGAGAGTATGGACTTTGGCTCAATCGACACTTAAATCCTGACAACGCCCCCCTCAAAATCCTGTTGATAGGGGTATAGGGCCAAAAGAATCATCCTTGCACTTGGTTTGCACTGTCCCTTGATTGACATTAGCAATGGTGTACTCTGAGTTCACCTTAGGATTGACCTTATAAGGTCTGGACCAAAGAACATTGAGCTTGCTCAGTCAACTTCTAGGTCAATGGTGATAAAAGAGAATGAGCTCACCTGAAAGAAAATGGGTGAGGGGTGTCAGCTGACATCAAATTAGGATATCTCCCTTTCTGTGGTGGTGAAAATGCCTTGCATGGCTAAGGCTTGAAGCTTACAATTTCATTGGTAAAGGACCTCATGGTTAAATTGGAGTTCTCAGTCATGGATGTACCAAGCAGGGGCTTAACGCTACTTGGTAATCGAGGGATCACAATTATATAGAGCTTCAAAGGGGGACATTTTGATGATCAATGGTAGCTTATGTGGTAAGTGAGCAAGGCGCTGGGTAAGTAATGGTTACGGTAGGTAGGATCAGAGGTGACCATCTTCTGCAAGATAAAGATGAGGGTTCTACGCATGTGACACCACCCCATTGGTTGAAGGGTTGTAAGGGACGATTAAACTTTGGTTAAATCCAAAAACATAAATTAGTTATTGGACTAAATGCGAGGTGAAATTTAGGCTATTGCTCAAACTAAAGTTTATGGGCAACCATGCTGAGTGAAAATGGATTGAATAAGCGACAGGGCTGTGGCTTTTGTGGTGGCAGCGGGAATAGAAATTACTATAAACCATTTAGTTAAATGGTCCATAGCTAATAGGATATATTTATGGTCATGCAACCAGGTGGGCTGAGGACCCACTACATAAATGCTAACAACATTAAAAAGCCTGACTAAGCCTGACTGAGTGCTGATATTAGAGGCAGGCCTGATCTTGGGATTGACAAATTATACAAGCCTCTAGATCTTCCTGGATGGTCTCAACCATCCAATCCCAATAGCATTGTTTCTTTAGCCACTTGTGATTCCTTTTCACTAACTCATGTCCCATGGTCGTATGCCCTTCTAGGATAACATTGGTTTGGGAAGAAGGGTGGATATAGGGGAGCCATTCCTTATTGACTTTCTTATACAGCATTTCATTCTTAACTTGAATGTCTTGGGACATTTTCTGGAGCTCATCTTGGATATCAGGAGTCTTCAACTCCCATCATTCAAACCAATTAGATCACACAGTTGGTCTTCTTTGAAGGTCAGGGAAGCGAGTACCAGCATTCTAGAGAAACCACCAATATTCTGATGAATCGTTCCTGTGTGATGGACAATAGTAAAATCTTAGCTCTGCAGCTGTAGAGCCAGTTTGAATAACTGCTCGTCTGGATCTTTCATCCACTGCAGCCATCTTAGTGAAGTTTGGTCAGTGAATATGGTGAAGTAGGTGCCATATAGGTAGGTCTGGAAATGCTTGATTGTCAATAAGACAGCCAGGCACTCTCACATGGTAATGCTATAATTCTGTTCGACTTTGCCAAGGTCCTTGTGAAATAAGCCACGGGGTGATCGACCTGATCCTCATCATGCTAGCCAGGATAGCCTCAACTGCAATATTACTAACATCCATGAATAGTAAAAAGGGTCAATCAAAGTGTGGATGAACTAATATGGGTTTTGTAAAAAGGGTGGTCCACAACACATTAGAAGCCTGTTCCTGTTTAGGCCGCCACTCAAAATGCACATTTTTAAGTAGGAGGTAGACCAGGGGTTTGGCTAAGTTTACAAAACGAGGATTGAACTGACAAAATAGCCCATCATACCCAGGAATACTTGAATACCCCAAGGCTATGAGGGCGTGACAACTTCCCAATGGCGTCAGGTTTATCTAAAAATGGGCTGGATACCATATTTCAAGACCTTGTGTCTGAGGAACTCCATTTATAGATTGGAAAAAGAGTCTTTGATATCTTAAGATTTATTTATGGTCTCTCTAATATGGCTTTAGATTTCAAAGAGGTGTTCCACATGTTTGTTGAAGATTCATGAGAAGACAGTTAAATAAATGAGTACATGAGGACACAGGACAGTTTCAAGCCCCATAATATATCAACTGTTATAAACTTGGAAGAATTGGTGACTTATGCAAAGGGGTTTTGCACAGGGTTAAGCCCACTGAGCAATAGGAGTGACAATATGACGATCATCATCCTCAAAACAAGGTATAACCTTTCAATAAAATAAAGTACAAATGCCCCAAAAACACTTCTTTATTTTAATTTAATATATATGCAGCGGATCCTTGCTGTTCTGCTCACTCTAAACTACTAACAACCTCCTCTTCCAATATACTCATCTCACTGATAGCTCAGCAACTTCAGTTGATACTGGCCCATTCTGCTTAGTAATTCATCCACCACATACTCATTGGTTCCAGCAGAGGGTAACATATATCAGATTCAGGATCGCCTTAATTTTAGGCGATCCACTCACTATCTGACATACATTAACATCTCACTGTTTTTGCTCATTGACATTACCTTATCTCCTGATTTGAAAATGATCCACTATTACTTTTCAACCCAATATCGCCTCATCCTAAGGTAATCAAATTATAGTATCTTGTAATTAGGATCAGCGGATTATGCCCATTCTGCCGTAAAACTTAGAGCTTATCATCCAGTCATATCAGAATTGTGACATTACCCCTCCCTTGAATGAATGATAGGTCTTCTATTGTTTATATGGCCAGGGAATTTCGCATGCACTCAGTTGATGATATGACTGCTTACAGGATCCTTGATGGTGTAGGAGTTGACACCCGTCTTCTCAATTATCTCAAATGAACCAATCTTGACATTGACCAACTTGTGTCTCCGCCCAAGCCCGTGCTGGTCATGAAATAAAACCATATCCTCATCTTTGAACTGCGCTAAGCTGCTACGCTCCACCTGATCACCAGCCTGATTCTTATTTTCCTTGGATAAGCTGCACGAGTACACTTTGGTTTGCAGCTTGATCAGCATGTCTGCTAGTTTAGTCAAATAATGGTGGGATACATTCCACCCGTATCATCTACAAAAGCATAAAGCAGTACCAGAAGAACAGGGTGTCATCCATTTAGCAATTGAAAGGGACTCTTCCCCTGGTGGAATGATAGCTGATGTTATACATGAAGATGGTGGTGGATAGGAGGGAACTCCAATCTGAAGGTTGATCCACTATCAGTTTACAGAGTATATTCACTAAAGTACCATTCACTCGCTCAACCATCCCAGTAGACTCAGAGTGGTATGGGGTTGTTAGAACCCCATGGATGGCCATGAGTTTGTTCAGCTTCAGAAGGATGTGGGAAGTGAAGTTAGTTCCATTATTGGTAAGGATGAACTGAAGGCAGCCATGTTGCTGGATAATACATTCCATTACGAACTTGGCCACTGTGACTTCCCCTAAGTCTCATATCAGCCTTACTTCAACGCACCGGGTTAAGTGGTCAATTGCCACCAAAATGTACTTGGACTGGTTAGCTCCCATTGGCAAAGGGCTGACAACATCGAGGGAAACCATATTCCAAGCAAAGTGCGGCTTCACTAACTGGTATGAGGTCTTCTGGCAAAACGGCTTTTCCACTTGGCACTGGTGACAGGAGGAGATAGTATCAAGAACATCGAAGTTCATGCTTTCCCAGTAATACTGAGGCTGCAATAATTCCAACGTCTTATGCACGCCAGCATGCCCAACTGCCCTACGTGCGCTCATGATAATGTTAGGACGCGCTGAAGGTCACAGCTAAGCACTCCCGCTCAGTCACAGTATAATTACGTTCATGGCTATTCAGTCTTTGGCTGCAGTACGCCACTGGGTGCTCCTCTCCTTCATCATCTTTTTGGGACAGAACTGCCCCCACAGCAGAAAGAGATTTGTCTGTACAATAAATGCCTTTTCGAAATTTGGGTAGCGTAGCACTGGCGCATTGATCAACGCTGTTCAAAGTGTATAAAGGAGCGTTGACAGTGTTCCTTCCATTCAAACGTAGTGTCCTTTTTTAATAACTCAAACAGCGGATCCCCAATACAACTAAAGTTTGGTATGAAGCGGCAATAGTAGCCAACCATCTCTAAAAATACTTGTATATCTCGCTTACTGCTTGGTGTAGTCATCTTCTGAATGGCCTCCAACTTAGCTGGTTGGGGCCTCAGCCCTGTTGCATCAACTACAAACCCGAGGTACTCTAGCTGATCCTTGAAAAAGTGGCATTTCCAGGGTTTTATTTTGATGTTGGCCTCAGCCAACCGGCGGAATACCTCTTACAAATGGGTAAGATGCTCAGAAAACGTACAGGAAAAAACGTTGATGTCATCAAGGTATACAAGAATGAAAGATAGCTTCAAATTGGCAAGGATAGTGTCCATCGCCCATTGAAATGTAGCTTGTGCATTATACAGCCCTTGTGGCATACAAGTCAGTTGAAAAATCCCTTTTGACATGATAATGGCGCATTTTTCTTGTTCCGCCACAGATAACTCAATCTGCCAAAAGCCAGATATCAAATACATTGCAGAGAAGTAAAGCTCTCCTCCAAACGTCCAAAGTATCATAGATTTGGGGCAAGGGGTATGAGTCTTTTTTGTAATGCTGGTGAGCTTGCAGTAGTCTATTACTACCTGGTTGGTACCATCCTTCTTTTTGACAATTAGGACAGGGGAAGCCCATGGGCTCTTCAATGGTTTAAGCATTCCTTGCTCTAGCAGTTTATCGATTTCTGCTATGACAACTTCTTCTGATGTTCTAGATTGGCAGATCAGCTGAGATCTGATGGGGGGGATGATACCCATTGTCCACTAAATGGATCACTCCCCATGCGCACCCTAAATAATGATCATCAACAGAAAAAATCTCTTTGTATTTTTGAAATAAGGCTTCCGCTTGATCTCTCTGGTCTTCCATTAACCCCATTAAATTCTCATGCGGTACAACTGTCATTACGCCAGGCTGTGTTTCAATGGGAAGACCAAATTCATCCAATGAACTGAACTCATAAACCTGGAAGACCTCTTCAACAGGGATGAAATTTAAATATGCCACTATTTGGTGTCAGCGGATTTGCATTGGTTTATCCTGAAGATTTGCTCCCAAGACCTTGATCTCCCCATGGCCCAGAAGTATAATGCCTGAGGCCATGTGGGGCTCAAGCCATGATTGCTGATAGGGCCCAATGACCTCCCCATATAGCCCAGTAGGCACTTTCACCTCTAACTAGGTGTTTATGATTACTTGATGTCCAGAGGGAATAGATAAAGGGCCCACAGCTCTAAGCGGTAGCCCCTGATATTTATAAATTTGATGGGGAAGGGCCCAGGTCTTACTCTTTAATTGATGATAGCAAACCAAAACCACCCCATCATCATATGCAAGGTTAATGTAACTCATGTGCAACTGAATCCTTTAGCATTCCACTGGAAGTGAAGTAGATTGGGATCCACTGCCCCAGAACTTTAAAATGTCTCTGCGGTCATATCAACAACAACCCCAAAGTGGCGCATAAAAGCAGTTCTGATTGTAGTCCATAGTTACTGTTTGGTAGCACTATGACTGGGGCTAAAATGACAATTGACACAAACTGCAAAGGTAGTGCGCTGTATGATCCTTCAGAGACCGTGCTTTCCGCGCCTGCAGTCCCATACACCATATGATGCTCCATGTCAGGCTTTAATGCCAGCTTTTACCAACTTTGTAAACACTAGGTTGATTGGGGCACCCATATTAATTATTGCACGAACTTGGGTTTTTGCTATGACAGTGTCACAGTAAGTACACTCAGAGTAAGATGCATTCTGATTATTTAAAGCATGGACATTTAACAGATCTCTTTTTCCAAGGAAGTTCATAATACCCTCCCCAACTTTGGGGTATTCTTTAACAATAGCGTTCACAGTTAGGGCCATGTTTACCCCTTTTAAGAGAAGTGCATCAGCAAATGGATCTGGTTCATCAGTAGAAAGGTGATCAAACATCTGACAGGCATAATGCTTTGGCTGCTCCTGGGGGCCTGCTTCCACCATGTCCATAAATTGCGCTTTTGTAAGCACATTCACCCCCAACCGGCTGCTGATATAGAAAGACGTTGTCATACTGGGGAACTTCCACTGAATGTACTGGGATAGGTTCAGGTGGGACGTTTTAAGTTAGAATAGCGGAAGTAGAGAGTCCTATCTCTACTCCGCTCTGACTTTTCCCTGGTTGTACTGTTCCTGTGGTAAGGAAAGAACATGACTATTAAGACAACTTCTGGCCAAGTGCCCAGAGCGACCGCACAAGAAACAATTGACCCTATAAGATCTGCGTCCATGATTGTTGTAAAATGGGTCACCCCAAAAGTTATGCTGGGGTTGAGTGGTGTAAACAGACCCTTCCCAATAGCTTAACTGCTGATGGCAACTCGGTTGTAAATGAGGCATTTAGTGATAATAAGGCTGGGGGTTACTAAACAGACGCTGAACAGGGAGAGATAATTCCCCCAAATAAGAAAGTCCAGCAGCGGATGGGATAGGTTTCCACTCTATATTGGGCTGAGAGAAGGTAGCAGATAGACGGAGTAAGATTTTAATGAGTTAAGCAAAGATTTACCAACTTCTAAATATGGAGCCATAGTATTGAAAAGCTCATGGTATGGTTTCACAGCAGAGGTCAATGCTATGCATACATCAGATTCGGTTAAAGTCCCTGACCCAATTAACACATGGGCTTCTGCCATAAAGCAATCAGCAAATGCGGTGAGGGTTTCACTATGCTGAAACCCAATGGTTAAGGATTTGGCCTTTTGATGCGCCATTTTCAAAGTTCCTCCGAATAAGTACAACACATTATCTTCCACTTTTTTATAGGTAACAGAACTGGCGGGAAGATAGAAAGTAACTTGGTCAGCGCTTTTGACATCCAAGATGGATATTAATAATTTGGCTTTATGCTGGTCTGAAGCTCCTTCTACTGCAAACTCAAATCGCTTAAAAAATCCATGGACGTTCCCATTGCAATCAAATGGAGGCAGCTTATCAATACAGACCTCCTGCAGAAACTTTTTCTTCCACTGGAGCACAGCGTCCAAGGCAAGTTTGAGTTCTGCATATTCAACAGTTGCAGCGTCTCGGAAAGACTCCTTGCCAGAGCAAGCCTGATATGACATGGCCCACAACTGAGGAATGTTATTGTTATTGTGATTGATCAATGGGCCCCCTGTAGTGAGCACCACTGTTATAAAATCAGCGGAATCTTTAAGATATGCTGTAAGGGTTTTTGCACAGGGTTCAGCCCACTGAGCAATAGGACCAGCGATATGATGATCGTTGTCCTCAAAACAGCAGAATAAACTATTTAATAAATATGGAGCACTTAACCGCTCAAAGTCACTTTTGAGCGATTTTAAATTTAAGTTTATTTATCCACAGCCATCTGCCTGAACCTATTCTTTGATGTCCTTGGCTCTGCCGCCTGCCACCCCAGTGTGGGGCAGCAGTGCACCCCCACCTAGCGTTTTCCGCCCTGCAGGCAAGCGCGTTCAGATGGGCTCAAACAGCCCGCCCACTGCTTCCAACCGTTTTGTCCCCCCACGGGACTTAGCGCTCCACCTGGCGCGCGTCCACCCTTCTCGCCCCCATCCTCTCGCCCTCGCTCGCTCTGCTATTCGCTATTGCCTCAGAGTGGACTATGGGCGTTTGTTCCCATATGCCGATAAGGCAATTATTGACCTAGCCACTACAGCCTTTGCGCCAGCTGGCTTTATAGACTTCCGCCCTTTTAAGGGCTACTTTGACGTTGGGTTCCAATCTGAGGAGGATGCTGAAGCGGCAGCACAAACTCCTCTAATTTATAAAAAAAAAACCCCATTCCCACAACCTGTACTCGCCTCCCTTCAGACACCACGCTAGTGGTATCCTTTGCAAATCTCCCATCCCACCTTCCACCCCAGGTTTTGTATGACCAGTTGGTCGCGGGACTCATGGCTTATGGCACTCAGCCCAACCTCATCTTTGCCATTCCATCTGGTGCAGAACGCCTTGCTGCTCCTCGTGCAACAGCCACCATCATACCACACCACCCTACCATAGCCCAACAAATCCCACCCCGCGCTAGTGTGGCTGCAGCGCCTGATCATTTCTTTTGGGCTCAGGTCGATAATGGTAGGCAGATTTGTTCCCTCTGCTTTGGCCTCGACCATGAAAAAAGAGCGTGCCCTAAGGCCAAATCCGCTGCTGCAGCTTCTGAGCCCCCCTCTGGAGGTTCAGTATGGGGCGCTTTGCTGTCCCCTCCCACCCTCCAATCTCGTTCAGTGGGCCCACATGGAAAATTAGCCCCACCGAAACCTCCATCCTCACTCTCCCACCTAAATCTACGCCAGCCAATCAGAGCAATGCTTGGACCAACATTCGCACCCAAGCAGCTGCCCATTCGCCCAATCCTACCCACTTAAATTTAAACGCCACTATTCCAGTGAACCAAAATCCATGGGATCTATTGGCTGAAACTGACGAATCAGGTAATGTCCTCATTAGTAAGCATACAGGTCAACCTCTCTGCCATGGCAATTATGGTCAGGCAGAATTTTTCCTTCCTGACTTCGATGAAACCCCTACCCCTCGCCATTTTGCTCCTCTACCCAATACAGCCCCCTTCCAAAGTGACCACCAGCTCGCCTTAGCCGCGGTGGCCTCTCCTCATTGCCCAAAACTATGCACCGCGGTGGCCCAGTCAGTGGCTCAGCTCCAGCATGGCCTGCCCACCCTCTTCTTCCCCTCCGACTTCCCTGAATCTCCCTGCAGTGACATCTCAAAACTATTTGATGATGCTGAAATCGCTGTTATGAATGTCACAATGCTTGCTTCATTTAACCCCTCAGCCAAAATCACCCGCCACAGTATCTCCCCTTTCACCCAACTTCCTGAAGCCCGCAAAGAAGCTGAAGTTCTCCTCGCAGCTTTTGTTGAAACACTTTCCCATCATTATCTTGATGCAGAAGTAGAAAACTCCTAATACGCTGACCTCAGCCCCCACTATGCAGATGCCCCAATGCCCTGGATCTCTGCTCTGATCCGGTACTGTAACCAACACCCCTTGATTGAGGTGGGTCTTTCTGAAAACCAACCCCCAACCCCTCCTCACCCTCTGCCATGGTGGGTTAAGTAGTTTCTGCTTCCCACCTGGTTAGTAGTTTGTTTTGCCGTTTTGAGTGTTGTGACTGGTT
Source organism: Massospora cicadina (assembly GCA_022478985.1). Taxonomy (NCBI): domain Eukaryota; kingdom Fungi; phylum Entomophthoromycota; class Entomophthoromycetes; order Entomophthorales; family Entomophthoraceae; genus Massospora; species Massospora cicadina. The sequence continues at coordinate 26,982 of JAKSZP010007048.1, read as the reverse complement.
CTGTCCGTCCCCTGGTCAGCGTACCTCGAATAAATCAATAAATATGGAGCACTTGCTCCCGCCACACTCTTTTATTTAATATAATAACTACAACAGATCCTCGCTGTTCCGCTTACTATAAACTATTAACAACCAACCTTCTCTTAATCATCTCATCTCGCCTATATTGTAGCAACTTCAGATGATACCGCTTCCATGGCTTATTAATTTAATTCGCTATATCTCATTGGTTCCAGCAACTCTTCAATCATTAATTTCATGATCGCCTAATTTAAAGTGATTAACCAACAATCATATATCGCCTCATCTTGAGGCGCTCAAATAATCATTACTCATATTAAACTTTGCAGATCCTATCCATTCTGCATAATGACTTAGGGCTTATTGTCCAGACATACTAGAATCGCGACAGCCCCCAAATCCTGTATCACCCATGCTTCAACCCATCTGGTCAAGTGGTCTATAGCCAACAGAATAAATTTAGACTAGTTGAATCCTGTTGGCAGAGGACCAACGACATCCAGGGAAATGTATGTTAAGCAAAAGGGGTTTCACTAACTGCTACAAGGTCTTCTTGCAGAACAGCTTTTCCACTTGGCAAAGGTGGCAGCAGGAAATGGTTTTTAGCAAATCAAACTGCATGCTTTCCAAGTAGTACTGTGGCTGCAACAAATCCAGGGCCTTACATACTCCACCATGTCCAACTGCTCGATGTGCGCCCATGATAATGTTTGGATGAGCAGAAGGCCTTGGGATATTCACCTTAGAGTCCACCATCCGCTTATACAACTTATCGTCCTTCTGAAACGTATGGCATCTATTCCATCTAGTACTTTGATAACTTAGGACAGTTCATTATCATAATTTCCGCTGAGCATTTTACCAAAATTTATATCACTCAGATCTGCCATAACCACAATTGTGGGCAATCTTGATAAGCAACCTGCATTATGGTGTTTGGTTCCAGGTTGGTGAGGGATCTCAAAGTTTTAAGCCTGCAGTTTGAGGGCCCATTGAGCAAGGCGCCCCTCTGGCTCCTTGAGGTTCTGCAACCAGTGTAACAAATCATGATCTGTTACAGCCTTGAGTTTCACTCCATGCAGATATACCATAATTTTATATATGTGTATATCACCACTAAGCACTCCCACTCAGTCACGGTATAATTATGCTCATGGCAGTTCAGGCTCTGACTGCAGTATGCAAATGGATGCTCCTCCCTTTCATCATCCTTTTGGGATAAGACCACCCCAACGGCGGAAAGGGACACATGTATCTGGATGATGAACTCTTTATCAAAGTTTGGATAGCATAGCACCAGCGCACTGATCAACGCCGTTTGAAGTGTATCAAAGGAGCGTTGATGGCATTCCGTCCATTTGAACATGACATCCTTCTTTAACAACTCAAATAGTGGACCCACAATACAGCTAAAGTTAGGGATCTACGCTGGTTTTAGGTGACTATTCCCAAAATATTTGTATATTGCACTTACTGTTTGGAGTAGACATTTTTTGGATGTCCTCCACCTTGGACAGCTGTGGTTTCAGCCCCTTTGAGTCTACCAAAAACCCCAGATATTCCAGCTGTCTTTGAAGAAGTGGCATTAATGAGGTTTAATCTCGATGTTTGCCTCAGCGAGCCAGCGAAATAACTCTTCTAGATGGTCAAGGTGGTCAGAAAAGGTTTGGGAGTAAACATTGATGTCATTGAGGTACACGAGGATGCACAACAGCTGAAGATCACCAATAATAGTGTCCATGGCCCGTTGAAACGTAGCCAGGGCGTTAAACAGCCCTTGAGGCATACAGGTCTGTTGGAAAAGCTCTTGGATATGATTAAGGCGCATTTCTCCTGTTCAACCATGGGCGACTTGATTTACCAGTTACCCAATATTGGATCAAAAACTGTGAAGTAGTGAGCTCCTCCTATCCAATCCAATGCATCATCAGTCCAAGGCAAGGTGTCAGGCAAACAGCAAGATAGAATTAGAATGGACTTCCAGCTTAAGTGCCAGAGCACCCAAATGGCAAACCACAAATCCAAAGGCACTGCTGTTGGTATGACAGATATGAAACTGGAAAAGAGTTTCGCCAATAAATGCCGGTGAGCCAGAATCTTGTACAGGCACATGATAAAGTACCAGATGAATACACCGTTAACCCTGAGAGGTGTGTGAGTATCAGTGGAAAAGGCGGTTTAATTTACAACATAAAAAACTAAATTTTGGGAGAGGTTTCTAATGAAAATAAAAGAAAAAAAAATCAACAAACAATTTTCTCAGTGAGATGCAACTGATTAGTTAGTGGTTGATTGATGGGGAAACAAGCCAGGATTGGGTCCCTCAAGCTTAACCTAACTGGCGAATTATTTGGGAATGGGGGCAGATAAGCTCACTCAGAACCAACATTAAAGGATTCAGCAGAAGGCCAAGTAACTGTTGTTTTGACCTCAAACGCCCAAACTGAGGCTTGACTACATTTCTGGTGGTTAGCGCAATGGTGTCTGGCCTGACGAGAAGCAGGAATCCCCCAGGGCTACCCCACATAGGAGTGGTCCCAATTGGTTGAGAATGGGTTTGGGATGCCCAACCTTCCAATGCCTGGTCGCTGGGTCATTTGTTTGGTCAAAAGCATTGCATCAGCTGCAACGCCCAATTTGCCAGAAGAGATCTTCAAAATATTGTTGATGGTGTCCGATGCTGCTACCTGCATGTTGGGGATCATCCCTGATGATTTTGGGAGGGGGTTAATTTTGACAATCACGGCGTTGGCCAAATCAAAACTATTGGCAATTATGGCCAATGAATCAATCTTCATTCCTTTTTAGCCATGTGAATTCTGATCATTGGGCTCGTTTCCACTTGTTTTTGGAAAGATAAAAATCATTTTCGGTGATTTTTGCACAAATTTCCTGATCATGCGTACAAGTTTGGGAGAGGTGAATGTGGGCACCGGGGGAGGGATCCAAAGAGGGAGAGCTGTTACCCAGCGCTCATCCACCATGTGGGCGAGGTCGCCCTGGGTGACGAGGGGTACAGCCACCCTCTTTGGAGCCTTTTACTTGGAAATGGGAAGAGGGCCCGGTTGACACACAGGGGACGTTCCCTGGACTTAAACAAGGGATATGAGTCCTTCATAGTAAAACTGTTAAGCTTCCAGTAGTCTACCACCACCCAGTTGGTACTGTCCTTCTTTTTTACAATCAGAATGGGCGAATCCCACAGACTCTTGGATAAATTGAGAATCCCTTTCTCCAGCAGCTTTTAATTTCCTTGGTCGCAACTTCTTCAGCTGTCCTTGATTGGCGGATCATCTGAGACCTTATGAGGGATGATCTCCTATTTCTAGTTGATGGACCACACCCCAAGCGCACCCTAAATTATGGTTATCAATGGTAAAAATCCTCTTATACTTTTAAAGTAAAGCTATTGCTTAATCTTTTTCTTCTTCTGATAACCCTATTAAATTCTCCCATGGTAACACCATCTTTACACCAGGCTGTGGCTTGACAGGTAAACCAAATTCATCAAGAGACCCAAACTTGTGAACCTGAAGGACATCCTTAACTGAGGTCAAGTGTAAATATGCCACTATTTGATGCCGGCAGATATGCATTGGTTTGTTCTGTAGGTTTTCCAACATAATCTTGATCTTCCCATGTCAAGGGAGTATAATTCCTGGAGCCACATGAAGCTCGAGCTGCAATTGCTGATAAGGCCCAATTGCCTCCCCATAGAGCCTGGCTGGCACTTCCGCCTCTAACTCAGTGTTTACTTTACTTGGTGTCCAGAGGGAATGTATAAGGACCCAGCAGCTCTGAGAAGCATCCCTTTGTATTCATATATCTGCTGGAGAAGGGCCTGAGTCTTTCTCTTTAGTCGATGGTAGCAAACTGGAATCACCCCATCACTATATGCAAGGTTGATATGTCCCATGTGCACTAGATCCTTTGGCACTAAGCTGGAGGTAAAGTAAATTGGAATTCACTGCCTCAAAATCTCGAAGGTCTCCACTGTCATATCAATGACAGCCCTGAAGTGTCACATAAAAGCAGTTCCAATTAACAGGTCATAATTATTAGGTAGCTATATTGCCAGGGCTAAGGAATGAGCATGGTAGGGTATAGATATAATTCAAGCAGTTTTTATTCTAATTTGATCAAAATTCTAGACATATTATGTGTGGTTTATCAAATCAACAGCTGTATATTGCTAGGGCTACAATGACAACCACACAAACCGCAAAATAGTGCGCTATACGCTCCCTCAGAGACTGTGCTTTCAGCTCCAGAAGTCCCATCTTCCATTCAATGTTCTACATAAGAATTTGACGTCAACTTCGCCACCAACTTAGTGGAAACTATGTTGACTGGGGCGCCTTATATATTATAGTGCGAACTCAATTTTTTTCTACAAACATGTCACAGAATGTACACTCAGAATAAGAAGAATATTGACTGTTTATTACGTGAACATTTAGAGAATTTCTTTTCCCAAGGAAGCCCATAATACCCTAACCAACTTTTAAGTATTTTTTGACAATAGAGTCTATTGGGAGGGTGACGTTTACAACTTTCAGAGAAGGTTCATCTGAGGCTGGATTCCGCTTGTCTGAAAAAACTTGGTCAAACATATGACAGACGTATGGCTCCAGTTGCTCCTGAGGTCCTTCATCCGCTGCAGCCTTGGCTTGCGCCCATGCATTATGTTGACTCCTTCAACTGGTTGCTGATATAAAAACCCATCATTATATTGAGGGACTTCCGCTGAATATACTTCAATTGGTTCAGGTGAGACATTTTAGGTTAGGATAGCGGAGATAGAGAGTCTCATCTCTATTCAATTTTATCTTTTCCCTGTTAGTATTGATCGTGCTGGACATAGCGAAATTGATAGTCAGGGAAACCCAGTTCAAGGTGGCCAGTTTGACTGAATTCAAAACATTTAATTCTTTAGGGTCCACGTCATGGTTCTCATAAAAAGGCCAGGCTGATAGTCTGATTGTTGATAATTGGCGTAACCAGGGCCAGGTCAATAGGGTGGTTGCTGACAATCGGCATAGTTAGGTACAGGTTGGTAGTTGGGTTGCTGATGATTTTAATAAGCAGGGCTGTAGTTGAAGTAAAACTTCTAGGGGTAACTCGGCTGAGGGCAAGGCGCATGATTATAATGATGCTAAGGGTTAGTAGGCGCAATCTGAACAGAATGGGAGAAATCCCCAAGTAAGAAGGTCTGGTGATGGCAGGGGTATGATTCCGCTTTGTATTGGGTGGAGGGAAGGTAGAGGATAGACAGCGCAAAAACTGAACAATTTTGAGCAGGGGTATGTCAGTCTCCAAAATTGGAGTCATGACCTTTTTAAAGCTCACAATATGGCTTCACTGTGGAGGTCATAGTGATGCACACATCGGAATTTGGTTAAAATCTCTGCCCTGATTATCACATGGGCTTCTGCCATAAATCAGTCAGTAAATGCAGTGAGGGTCTCATTACGTTGGAACCCAATGGTCAAGAATATAGCCTTTCACTGAAACATCTTTGTGGTACCACCAAACAATCGCAGCATGGTATCCTTCACTACTTGGTATTTAACGGCACTGTTTGGAAGATATCAGGTGATTTGATCAGCACTCCCAACAACCAAGGCGGATATTATCAATTTAGTTTTACACTGATCTGAGGCGCTTACACCGCAAACTCAAAATATTCAAAGAAGCCATGGATATTCCCATTACAATTGAACAGAGGAAGCTTTTTGATGCAAACCTCTTCCTCCCGCTCATAACTGTGACCCTTTGAAGCATACTGATGAGTGGGTTGAGATTCATAAGCAGTATCTTGATGGGGAGCTGGTCCAATAGGCCCAGCGACGGATGGTCTGTACGCTGATTCAGCAATAACGTGTGTCCCTTTGGTGGGCAGTACACTCATTACTTGGGTGATTTGGTTATATGATACATAATCATCTCCATAGCTGCCCTCTTGAGTGGAGTAGTTCATGCTGCCTGCAGTTTCAGTGAAAAACTCCTCGACTGGGTATCCAGTATCATATCCTTATAATAAAATTCTCCCCAAGCAGTCCCTTGCTGCTTGTACACTTCCCAATGAAGGGGATGGGAGGTACCATCCAACTTCCGCTCTGCGCAGTGCAGTCATTCAGTATTGTCATCCAGGAGATTAGCAAGTTTCCTGTTTTAAAATTTAAAATTTAAAATTTATTCAAGGTACACCAACCAGGGGACAAACATTACCAATTCAAAGCAAAAAGCCCAAAACAAACAGGGCGACAAAAAAAAGAAAAATAAAAAACATCAACCAGGCAGGGAGAGGAGTACTGCTAGCCCACCATGACAGAGGGTTAGGGAGGGTCAAGCAGCTCTTTGACAAGTGAAGGCTTTGTGGAAGATGCATACTGGATGTAGAAAAAAAAAAAAAAAAAAAAAAAAAAAAAAAAAAAAAAAAGCGTACAAAGCTGAGAGCAAGGGCATTTGGGCATTGGCATGGTGGGATTTGAGGATTGTGAGATAACAGTTAATTACCTCAAGATCATCTTAGAAGACAGTCTCAATGAACTCTGCAACTTGATGTTCAGCTTGAAAGTGGGTATCTGGGAGATGTGTCAAACAGACAATATTTTGCTAAGTAATTTTAGAGATTGGGTTGAGTGCTGCTTTTTTTAAACATGCATGACAGCGACATTGGCATCGTTGGCCAATTTGGTGATTTCCTCCCATGATACTTCAGGAAAATCAGGGGGAAAGTTGATTGTGCTCAACCTTTCATTGAATTGATCAACTGATTGTACCAATGCTTTGTGGAAGTGGTGGTAATGGGTTGAGGCCACCGCTGCTAAGGCGAGCTGGTGGTCACTTTGGAAGGGGATGGCGTTGGATTTAGGAGCATATTATCTGAAAGATAGGTTTTATCAAAATCAAAGTTATAAAATCCAGCCCAATTTTATTTATTCGTGCCTTCTTCACCAAATTCATCATCTTTAACATGACAATTTTACTTGATTCATCAATCTCATACAATAGGTCCCAAGGAATTTGGCTCACGAGAATTGTGAATGTAGAAATTGGGTAGGTGGTAGTAGTCAAATGGGTTGCTTGAGTGAAAATGTTGTTCCAAGTCTGACTCTGATTGACTGGGTTGATTTTGGGTGGGTTAATGTTGTCAGATGATTTGGTGGGAGCCAATTTACCACTCTGGCCCATTGAGACAAAATGTTGAGTGGGAAGAGGCAACAAAACGCTTCATTCAGAATACACTGAAAAGGGTTCAGAAGCCACACCAGAGAAAGTGGCTCATAGAAGGTCTTTTAATGGTCAAACCTGAAATAAAGGGACAAATTTGGTGACCATTATCCACACAAGCCTAAAAGAAATGCTCAAGCGTCACTGTAATATGAGCATGGGGGGATTTGTTGGGCTATGGCAGGGTGGTGTGGGATTATGGTGGCAGCAGCACGAGGTGCAGCAAAGCGCTCTGAACAAGAGAGAACTGTGAAGACAAGGTTGGGCTTAGTAACATAAGGCAACTGCCCCGCCATCAGCTGTTCATACAAAATTTGGTGTGGGAGGTGGGAAGGGAGGGACGCAAATGACACCAACAGTGTGTTGTCAGAAGGGAGTGTGTATGGGTAGTTGGAATGGGAGTGCTTTTGTAAATAATGGTTGTCAAAGATGCTGCTGCAGCGTCCTCCTCCATCTGGAAGCCTATGTCAAAATATCCCTTAAACGGGAAGAAACTAATAAAGCCAGCTCGCGCAGATGCAGTGGTGGCAAGTTCAATTATTTCTTTGTTGGCAAGTGGGATAAACGTTTGTAGTCAACACATAGGCAAAATCAAATATTGGAACAAGGGAGTGCAAGCGGATGGGGGTGAGAAGGGTGTATGCGCACAAGGTGGAGCTATAAGTCCTGTGGAGGACAAATCAGCTGGAAGAGGCTGGTGGGCTATTTTGATCTTTTCAGAATGCGTTAGCCTGCAGAATGGAAAATGCTAGGTGGTGGAGCACCGCTACCCCACACTGGAGCAGCAGGCAGCTGATCCTAGGACATCAACAGAAAAATGGACATGGCCAGATTGCAGTGGTAAAATAAACATCTTTTTGTAAAATATACTCAAAAGTGAGATCAATGGAAAAAGGTTTGCAAGTTTGTTTTGTTATCCAAGAATCCGCATTTGACTGAACTTGTTGTTGAGCTGGTTCATTACATCATTCCACTCCCAAAGTAGCTCATACTGCTTCTTGAGCACTGCATCTAAAGCTTAACTGAGTTCCGCATTTGGCTGTTGCAGTGTGCAGTAAGGATTTTCTGTGAAAGCAGGCCTGATGTGACATGGCTAGCGACTATGAATTTTTAATTTTTTATGGATGTTTAGTAAGCTCCCTGTAGTGATCACCACTGTTATAATTTTGGGCGATATACTTGCTATACACCAGAAGAGTTTGCACAGGGTTGAGCCCACTGAGTAATTGGGCGGACAATATGGATCTTGCCAGTCCTCAGAACACACTTATTAAATTTAAAAAATATGGAACAAATTCCCCAACGAACTTCTTTATTAAACTTGATATTTAGCAGATACTCTCTGCTCCATTCTCACTTCTCTACTAACAATCCTTCTCCTTCAATTGTCCCATCTTTCTTATATATCGGTGACTTCAGTTGATACCACTCCTTTGGCTTTCACTTATTGGTTCCGCCATGTTCTCATTGGATCTGCCAGAGTATGCTATCCTTAAATTCCCTATCGCCTAAGTTTGAGGTGATCTACTAAATATCTGTCATATGTTGACATTGCTTTATTGCCTTATTTGGAGGCAATACAGTAATTACCTTTCCTGATCCAATAACACCTCATCCTAAGGCGCTCAAATATTCTTAAAATAATAATTATGGTTGGCGGATTCTAGCCAATCCGCCATAGATATTCAGGGCTTATCGTCCAGTCATAGCAGAATGTTACCAGGTATAAACTTTAGGTTTTGTAGAGGCCTTTTGGGAGGTCTCTGGCTTGTGTATGTTGAATACAGAGAGATTTTTTAATGTCCAAAATAGAATTTAAACTTTGTCTAAAAATGTGACGTGCATGGTAGGTTGTTGTTACTATGTAAGTTAGCAAAGATGGCAGCTATAGCATCATCCAAAGTAAGCATTTTTGAAGTCAATAGCATTTGTCTATGTATAAAAGCGGTCAGCAAATTAAGCAAGGGTTCATTTTGCTTCAGAGCAATTCTCATGAGGGCCTGTGTTCATACTCAGGCTCTAATATAAACCTAATCCTTTATGAGCGCTTCCTTCACTTCTCTCCAGGTATGTAGGACATCTATATGAGGCACCATAACCTCTTGTGTCATATGGAGTAAGCAAGATAAATATGCGTACCCTTTTTGATGATCAGGCACACCTTCCATTGCAGCTTAATAAATGTAGAGGAAATAGGCGAAACTCCCTTAGCCAGGTTTAAAATTTGCCTTTGAACGTAGGCTTTAAGGTAGTGGCCTTCAATCTGGTAATGATGTGTATTCCAGGAACTTTGAATTTGGTAATTTTGGTTCTTATGTCGCTCTGTTCAATTTGACGCTATATTCAATGTATTTGGTCCTGTAGAGGGTTGAGATGTTGCTACATTTCCTCCAGGGGTAAAATCTTGGCATAACATCCAGAAAATTAATTCTTCTTTCAAGAATTACTTTTTTATTCTCCAAGCTCTTACTATGGATGTCCATATCATGTTGTTGTTGAGTTATGGATGTATGGTAAGTTTGCAAGAGCTTGTTCCCATCCTCCAATACTCCAATGCACCAATTCAAGTCCTCCTTCATCTCCTTGCATTCAGTATTCTGAGGAGGCTTGTCAGACTTAGCTTTTAGAATCTTCTGTAGAAATATTCCAGCGGTTCTCAGTTTCATTGAGGCAACGATAGACTAGGTTAATGTCCTCCTGACTGGAAGATTTGGCTCTTAAGAAGCTCTCCAGTTTGTTTAAATTTAAAAATTTAAATTTAAATTTATTTGAGGTATGCGACCAGGGGATGGAAATTACCAATAATCAATCAGCAAAAGAACTGAATGAATGAACAGAACAAAAAAACTAAAACAAAAAGAAAAACAAAAAAGGGAGGATACCCCAGTGGTAGAGTATGGACCCTCTACCACTGCCTCCTGAGTTTGATCCCGGTAATGGACTTTGGGTAGGGGACAATTTTGAATGTGTTGGTTTTGCACGCCAATGCCTCAAACCAAGATAGCGAATAGCAAAGGCGGTCCATGGAGTTCCTGGCCTATCATACACCGCGCATGGAGGTTTTCTGGGTTTTATCCTCCTTTCCTATTTTCTTCACTTCCCTAATCAGTGCGGTATCATCCCCAGGTCAGCCCACCTCAAATAAAAATTAAAAAAAGAAAAACAAAAAAACTCTAACCAGGCGGGGAGTGGAATACCGCTAACCCACCATGTCAGAGGGTGAGGGAGGGGTCAGGAAGCTTTTCTACAGGCATATCTTTCAATACAGTATCATTATAGTTGTAGAATTGGACAAAAGCAGAGAGCCAGGGCGTTGAAGCATCATCGTGGTGGGGGTGGATGGCGGTTAATATTGGTTAACTTCTTTAAGATCAGCTTGGAAGATGGCCTCAACTAATTCTGCGAGGTGATGTTCAGCTTGAAAGCAGGCATCAGGAAGTTAAGCAAAATTGGTAATATTGTGGCGGGTGATTTTAGCAGATGGGTTGAAATCTGCTGGTTTTGCAACATGCGCAACTGCAGCAAGGACATCTTCATGCAATTTTGTGATTTCTTCCTTTTCTCATTTGGGGAAATTAGGGGGGTAGTTGAGTGTGCTAAGCCCTTCGCGGAATTGGGCCACTTATTGAGCCACTGCTTTGCGGAGGTCTGGGCAATGGGGTGAGGCCACCGCTGCTAAGGTGAGCTGGTGGTCACTTTGGTAGGGGACAGCATTGGGTTTAGGAATGAATTAATTGGGAGATAGGGTTTTGTCAAAATCAGAATTGTAAAATATAGCCCAATCATAATCAAACTGGCCAAGAGGTTCACTGGATTCCTCGTTCATGATAACGTTACCTGATTCATCAGTCTCAGCAATAGGTCCCATGGATTTTGGTTCACAATAATAGTGGATAAGAATTTAGGTGGGTACTAGTCAAATGGGCTGCTTGGGTGTGAATGGTGATCCAGGCCTGACTCTGATTGGCGTGGGTGAAATTGGGTGGGTTAATGTGGGTGGGTGGTTTTGTGGGGGCCAAACTCCCACTTTGGCCCATTAATTAAAAACGTTTAGTGGGAGGTGGCAACAAAGCACCCCATTCAGAATCTGCTGAATGTGGCTCAGAAGACACACCAGAGGAAGTGGCTCAGCGGCAGGATTTTTTAATGGTTGAATCCAAAACAGAGGGGGCAAATTTGGCAACCATTATCCACCCAAGCCAAAAAGTAATGATCAGGTGCTGCTGCAACATGAGCATGGGGGGATTTGTTGGGCTATGGCAGGGTGGTGTGTGATTATGGTGGCAGTGGTGGGAGGTGCATCAAGGCGCTCTGCACCAGATGGCATGGTGAAGACAAGGTTGGGCTGTGTCCCATATGCTAGAAGCCCCACCATCAACTATTCATATAAAATCTGGGGTGGTGGTGAGATGGGAGGGATGCAAAGGCACCACCAATGTGTTTTCTGAAGGAAGGCGAGTACAGGTAGTAGATATGGGAGTTTAATATAAATAAGGGGAGTTAAAGCTGCTGCTGCAGGGCCCCTCCTCCATCTGGAAGCCTATGTCAAAATAGCCTTCAAATGGGATAAAATTGATAAAGCCTGCCAGCACAAATGCAGCAGTGGTCAATTTGATAATTGCTTTGTCAGCATACTGGAATAAATGTCCTTGGTCAACTTTGTAGGCAAAATTGGATAGTGGGGTGAGAGAGGGCGAAAGTATGGTGGCGGAAAAGTGTGGATGCGCGCCAGGTGGAGCACTAAGTCCTGCGGGGGGACAAAATGGCTGGAAGAAGTTTGCAGGCTATTTGACCCCATGCAAACACATTTGCCCAAAGGGCGGAAAATGATAGGTGGTGGAGCACCGCTACACTACATTGGAACAGCAGGCGGCAGATCCGCAGATATTATTAGGAAAACTGGTGTGCCCAAAAGCAGTGGTAAAAAAACTTTTCTTATAAAATTTGCTTAAAAGTGAGATCAAGCGGAAAGAGCCATTTTAGCTCTCCAGATTGTTGAGTTGCTTAAAAATGGAAGAGTAGATGCATGAGTCACACAGGTTGCTTGCTCCTGTTTGACCTGTGCTACTTGTGAAATGATGTTTTGTAAATCTGTTAAAGTCTCAGAGGTTTGATGGGACTCCAGCTCTTTAATTTGACGTAGGGCTTGTTCTAGACATGCTTTAAGGTTGGAGATTTTCTCTTTCACCTGATGATGGCTAGTAGAAGCTTGAGCTGCCATTTCGCCATGAGCTTCGCTATTCTGTCAATGGAGCTCTTCAGAAAAGGTGTCAATTAATCGCTTGATAATCTTGTTTAAATCCATAATGTCTTTTCTAAGATGCTTCACAACTTCCTCCATATATTTGATAACACCAGAATCATTCATCTTAATTTGATTATGGATATGAATGAAGTAATAATGGTTCACTTCAATAAAAATGGCGGATGGCACCCTATGCTTTGTGATACTAATTAAATTATATACCTGCTCATAGGCCATCTGTAGGGCCGTTTGGGTATTAATATGTTGGTGGAGTTCCTCATAATGGACTCCTAGTAAATGCATGATATGATAGAGTGCAGGGTTTACAAATTTCATGATATAGTGAGATAGATTCGCACTTAATTCATAGATCTCTTGGAGAGAACTGGATTAATACAAGTCTTGAGAAATTTGTCCATGGCAGATGCCCTTTCACGGTTGCCTCTTTCTCCTAAGTTAGTGATTTCACGAAGTAAAGTTATAAAACATTCATTAAAATCCTAGTAAGATGATGAGATTCATGGATCTCCATAAGATTTTCTTGAGCTTCTTCAAACATGATGATGGGTGGACTTCTCATTCAAACATTTTCTTCACCATTTCTGTTGTGCACCCAGTGGGTGAAACTATCAATTGGGTTATCTTCCATGGTGTGATAAAATAGTTGCAGGTATTGTTAAGCGTTGGCTGAAACTCTGTAGTGAGAACCAGCCTATAGGTTTAAAATTTTTAAGCTTGACGGTAATATAATTAAAAATCCTGACAGTCATTACTTAAAGCCAACTGTTTCGCACAAGTAAATTTTTTAAAAAAGGTGCCAGGTATTCATTTATATCCATCAGCTAAAGTATCTGTCATATGCAAGTACAGTGAAATGGACTATTTTGAAGTCAAATCTAAAGTGGTATATAAATAATAATGATAGTTTTTCTTTCTGCTCAATTGTACTTTTGAGCGAATTTTATAAAAGTTTATTTTACCACCGCCATCTGGAACGTCCATTTTCCTGTTAATGTCTGCAGATCCGCCGCCTGCTGCTCCAGTGTGGGGTAGTGGTGCTCCACCACCTAGTATTTTCTGCTCTGTGGGCAAACGCGTTCAGATGGGGTCAAATAGCCCGCCAACCTCTTCTGGCCAATATGTTTTCCCACGGGACTTAGCACTCCGCCTTGAGTGCATCCACCCTTCTTGTCCCCATCCTATCACCCTCCCTCAGTCCAATATTTGATTTTGCCTACATGTCGACTACAGGCGTTTATTCCCATATGCTGACAAAGCATTAATCAAACATGCCACCACTGCATTTTCGCTGGCTGGCTTTATAATTTCCGCCCATCCAAGGGCTATTTCAACATAGCATTTAGACAGAGGAGGATGCTGCAAAAGTTGATTCAAATCCACTTAATTACAAAAACACTCCCATTCCAACTACACGTACTTGCCTCCCTTCTGACAAACCACTAGTGGTGTTGTTTGCATCCCTCCCTACTCACCTCACACCCTAAATTCCATATTAACACTTATGGAGGGCATTTTCTTATGGCACTCATCCCAACTTCATCTTTGCTGTTCCCTCAGGTGCAGAGAGCCTTTATGCCCCTCAAACAGCTGCCACGATTTTCTCACACCCCCATAGCCTAACAGATCCCCCCATGCTTATATTTCAGCAGCGCCTGAGCATTTCTTTTGGGCTTGTGTTGATAATGGTCACCAAATTTGTCCCCTTTGTTTTGAGATCAACCATTCAAAAAAATCCTGCCCCTGAGCCACTTCATCTGATGTGGCTTCTGAACCCTATTCAGCGGAATTGAAATGAGGCGTTTTGTTGCCCCCTCCCACTCAACATTCTCGCTCAATGGGACCAAAGTAGGAAAAGACACCCACCAAATAATCCAATAACATTAACCCACCTGAATTCAATCCAGCCAATCAGAGTCAGGCTTGAAATAAATTCGCACCCAAGCATCCACCCTTTCACTTTTCGCCACCCACCCAAATTCTACATCCACTATTTTCGTGAACCAGAACTCTTGGGACTTATTGGATAAGGTTGACAAGCTAGGTAAAGTTATCAAAAATTAAGGAAATCAGTAGACCTCTTGCCACTTCAATTATGAATGGGCCAAATTTTACAATTCTGATTTTGACAAAACCCTCTCCCCCAAATGATTCGCTCCTAAACCCAATGCTATCCCCTACCAAAGTGACCACCAGCTCACCTTAGCAGCGGTAGACTCACCCCATTGCCCAAACCTCCGCAAAGTGATGGCACAATCAGTAGACCAATTATATGAAGCGCTGAGCACAATCAGCTTTACCTCTGATTTCCCCAAAGCAGCACAGGAGGAAATCACCAAATTGGTCAATGCTGTCAATAACGCTGTAATTCATGTTGCAAATCTTACAGCTTTCAACCCATCTGCAAAAATCACCCGGTAAAGTATAACCAATTTGGTCCAATCCCAGAAGCCCACCTTCAGGCTGAACACCATGTTGCAAAATTAGTTGAGGCTATTTTCCAAGCTGATCTTGAGGAAGGTAACCCATATTTCACCTCCATCCACCCCTCCATGTTGATGCCCCAACGCCCTATCTCTACTTTTTTTCACTACTATAACCATTAAGTTTCAGTCATAAAAAATAAGCCTTTAGCAGATCTGCCTGACCCCCCTTCACCTCTGCCATAATGGGTTTGTGGTATTCTGCTCTCAGCCTTGTTGGAGGTTTTGGTTTTGTTTTTTAGTTCCGTTTCTTCATTTGTTTGGTTCTTTTGATTAATGAGTATCAGTTTTGTCTGTCCCCTGGTTGGCGTACCTTAAATAAAATTTAAATATAATGATAATGATGTAACTTTATCATAGTATAGGTAAGGGTTTTTATATGTCGCAATAAACAATATAACTCCCAAATGAAAAGGTTTTATAATATTATAGAGAGGTGACATCTGGAAGTGAGGCTCTTGGTCAGGCAATACATTCTGGATGGTATAATGCCTTTGTACTATAATCTTTTTTAGGGCAAAATGGTAATTTGAATACCCAAGTCAGATGAGACTGGGGGTTACTTAGGTTGAACATTCGCCAGCTTCTTGATTCTTACCCTTTTTGGGTTCATCTAAAATTGCTGCCTCAAGTGCCACTTCTAATAGTGGTCGCCTAACCTAATGATGATCCAACTTTTTGATTAGGTAGGAATTCATCTCAGGGTATCTTAGCCTTGGGTTGATCCTTCATAATTTTTCTAGAGTTGATCTGAGGTGTGCTGCAAATTTATTTCTTCAAGTAACTTATAAGGGTAATCCCTTTAACCCCCTTCTTGGGTCTAGGCACCAACAATTCTGAGGGAGTCAAATGGTTGATATTCTTCCCATCATGTCTGAAATCAAGATATCTGACAACTATAGGGTGCTCTCTTGTTTTCATAAATATAAACTTTATTACTGAAGATACGGTTTTTGTTTTTAAGTTTTTAGTCAAATAAACTGTCTTCACATAGCACTTTGTATTTGGTGTTTTTTGTACTTACCCATGTGCTTGAAATATGATGCTTTTCGCTGATTTCAACATGGAACAACAACCAATATGTAATTTGTTCCTCTGGCTTTATGTAGGGAGAAGGAGGATTTCACATTGGGACCATCTAGTACTAAAAAAAGGAGGATTCCACATTAATGGATTGCCAGTGTTTGGTGGGTCTCTGCAGGGTCATCGACTTCCCTATAGGGAGATTGCGTTAAGTCTTGACATGCGCATAGGTCCTACATCAGTTCACATAGCCCTTAACTCTTTTTACTAACTTAGGCCACAAGTATTGCCTTGTAATTAGTTCCCTGCTTTTTGTTGCTGCTGGATGTCCATCCAGTGGATAATTGTGATAGGCCTCTAAAATCTCCTTTTGTAATCTCTCTGTTGGGTCACTCAAATCAAGTGGTAATGGGTTTCATTATTCTCTTGGCTAAAGTCCTTGAACTTGGTTGACGCTCCATTATCTAGCTCCTCTTTGAGAATCTTCTCATTTTAGTTCTTCATATAGCCGCTTGAATTCTTCTGTTGATCCCTCAAGCACAACCTTCAATTTTGCAAAAATATCAGGAGGCAACATGGTGGCAGTATTTATATTGTCCAGCTCTTAGTTGGTATAAGCTAACACGGGGTCTCAACCTAAGAGATCAGAAAAGAGTTCTTCTTTCCTGGACAGTATTCAGTCCTGAAAACAAAATTGGACAATTCCACATGCCAACGATATTGTCTCTGGGTCATCCGTTATGCCTTTCTTAGAATTCCTGAGTTTTGTGGACAATACATATAATGATGGGCCTGCGTTCATACATCAAGTGTAAATAATAATCCTTGAGGGCCGCCACTTTTGTCAACAGTCCTTATAATAAATGGGATAATTGGTATTCACATGATGCATCTTATGACTGAAATAGAATATGGGATGTTCTATACATTCTCCCTATGTTGGAGAAGGAAAGCACCAATAGCACAGTTGGGTGCATCAGTTTCCAGAATGCATGGGTTTTCTGGGTCATTGCAAGACAAGACATAGGCTTCAATATGCTTTTTATTACTTGATAGATTTCTTCAACTTTTGAGCCCCAAAAGATTTTCACCTTCCCTATTAACCTAGTTAGAGGTACATTCACGTTAGAAAGTTCTTAATGAACTGTCTCATTAAGTTGACCGTTCCTAAAAATCTGTACACCACTTTGATCAGTTGAAGACTTTCATTCCTTTATGGCCTTGAGCTTGTCAGTGCCCACCGCTAATCTCCTATTAGACACCACGCTCCCCAAAAAGGATGCTGGAGAATTATTATAGTCACATTTTGAGGGTTTCAGTTTGAACCCTGCATCATAAATGGCTTTCAGGACAGACTTAACTTCTGTACGTGCTCTAAACATACTTAGAGAACACTAGTACTTTGTCCATATATGTAATGCAATAACATCACGACAAATTGCAGAACACATGATCTATTAACAGTTGGAAAACAGAAGGGCGTTTCTTAGACTAGAGGGCCTCACTATATAATAAAAAATTCCTAGGTGGCACTTGAATGCTTTAGATTTCCGATGATTGAGGTGCACTGGTACTTAATGAAACGCCTCTACCAAGTCCAACTTGGTAAACCAAGTGTTCCCTGAGATCATTGGCAAGTTTTTTAAAGAGTGGTAGGGGGTAAGAGTCTGATTCAGTCACCTCATTTAGTTTTCAGAAGCCAATGCATGGGTGGAGCTTGCAACTAGCCTTAGGTATCATCAGGATTTGGGAGACCATAAAAGATTTGTAGTGTATAATTGATCCAGATTTCAGTAACAATTGAGTTTGACATGATCATTGCATTATGACTTGGATTCAGATTTTCCAAATCTGAGTCAGATCTCTTTAAAATTACTTTTGGTTCGGTCATTTCAGGCGCTGAGTTGTGCCTCGCCCAAGTTGTAGATTAGGCTTGTGTGAGCCTAATCAATGATTTGAGCAAGGACCCCAAAGGGCAGCCTTATAAGGCACTCCTGCCCATTCTGAAGTTCGCTTTGGAATTCTTAACCTATAATTCCCTTCCTGGGGAGCATTTTCAATTGCTCCCCAGATGAGCTCTGGTCGGAAGGTAAGTTTTATTATCCTGAATAATATAATTTTATTTTGGGGTTTGCATACCTCATTTACCTGTTGGTCTTTTTCCCCATCGAGGAGCTTTTTGAGTAGGTTGGTCAGACCAACTCCCCCAGAGGACTTTACATAACCAACCAATAGTAGGTGAATGTTTGGCGCTGTTGGTGCCCCAAAACTCTCCCTATTCAGTTAGGCTGCTTTGGTTGATTGTCAGTGCACTAAAGAATTATTTATCTATTGTCAGTTTGAAACAGGGAATTTTCTGATCATAACAAGTATGAAATCAAAGTACTTCTTTAATGTTTCCTTTGATCTTTGGCAAAGTATAAATTGGACATCCTTGGGGCAAGTTATAGTTTGTCTTGAACTGATGAATTGAGAAAGAATGGACCATGAGCGTTAAATTTGGTGAGTACAAGCCTAAACACCCAGTCAAACTCAGCATATTCCCCTAGAAATGGCGCTATTGGTGGCTTCTCCAGATAAATTATAAGATTGGCTGATGTAGACTCACAAGTTGTGAAATTTCACTGGATGGGTAATGAATCAGCAAGGTAAATAGTGACTTTATTGTTCAGCATGTAGTACAGGGGGTGAAACAATGCCACCATTTAATTCCCAGTACCACAGGGTAGGAAAAGTGGTTCATAGTGAAAAAACTTCATCAAAAATTTGTGTACTTGGCCAAATTGGAGATGTTTGCCCACCCTCCAAATGGTAACAGTTTTGGTAGAGTCAACTAAAGACATTTCGCCCACCTCCTTCAGAGGTAGATTCCATATTACGCAAGTTAAAATTTACATAGTTATCATTAGCCCCAGTGTCTATTAAGGCTGTCATCTCACCTTGGTTTTGGCAATTGACTATTTTAAGCGGTAAGAATAAATAGGAATAATGAACAGAAATACCTTTATTAGTATAAATTCTTTGAACTAAGCTGTAGATGAAGTTGCTCTCATAGTTCAGGATTAATCCTTGGGGTTCACTACTATATAAACATCATGAACACTTCAGACCGCGCAGGTTTTCTGCATGGGGATTCTTGGTAAGGCATAGGTTTTCAGATTCTGCACAAAGAAAGCCTTTTTCTTCCCCACTCTTATAAAACTTGGTAAAACATAAGATCCTAGTTTAGCTCTTGTATTTTTAAGCTGGTTTTCTACGTTCATAGCACAGCCTATCTCCTCCTTCATATTCTCAGCTAGGAGCGTCGCTACCAAGGCTGAGAAGTCAAGATGTAAGTTTAGTCTCTCTTTAACCGCTCAAAGTCACTTTTGAGCGATTTTAAATTCAACTTTATTTATCCACAGCCATCTGCCCAAACCTATTCTTTGATGTCCTTGGCTCTGCCGCCTGCCACCCCAGTGTGGGGCAGCAGTGCACCCCACCTAGTATTTTCCGCCCTGCAGGCAAGCGCGTTCAGATGGGTTCAAACAGCCCGCCCACTGCTTCCAACCGTTTTGTCCCCCCACGGGACTTAGCGCTCCACCTGGCGCGCGTCCACCCTTCTCGCCCCCATCCTCTCGCCCTCCCTCGCTCTGCTATTCGCTATTGCCTCAGAGTGGACTATGGGCCTTTGTTCCCATATGCCAATAAGGCAATTATTGACCTAGCCACTACAGCCTTTGCGCCAGCTGGCTTTATAGACTTCCGCCCTTTTAAGGGCTACTTTGACGTTGGGTTCCAATCTGAGGAGGATGCTGAAGCGGCAACACAAACTCCTCTAATTTATAAAAAACCCCCATTCCCACAACCCGTACTTGCCTCCCTTCAGACACCACGCTAGTGGTATCCTTTGCAAATCTCCCATCCCACCTTCCACCCCAGGTTTTGTATGACCAGTTGGTCGCGGGGCTCATGGCTTATGGCACTCAGCCCAACCTCATATTTGCCATTCCATCTGGTGCAGAACGCCTTGCTGCTCCTCGTGCAACAGCCACCATCATACCACACCGCCCTACCATAGCCCAACAAATCCCACCCCGCGCTAGTGTGGCTGCAGCGCCTGATCATTTCTTTTGGGCTCAGGTCGATAATGGTAGGCAGATTTGTTCCCTCTGCTTTGGCCTCGACCATGCAAAAAGAGCGTGCCCTGAGGCCAAATCCGCTGATGCAGCTTCTGAGCCCACCTCTGGAGGTTCAGTATGGGGCGCTTTGCTGTCCCCTCCCACCCTCCAATCTCGTTCAGTGGGCCCACATGGAAAATCAGCCCCACTCAAAACCTCCATCCTCACTCTCCCACCTAAATCTACGCCAGCCAATCAGAGCAATGATTGGACCAACATTCGCACCCAAGCAGCTGCCCATTCGCCCAATCCTACCCACTCAAATTTAAACGCCACTATTCCAGTGAACCAAAATCCATGGGATCTATTGGCTGAAACTGACGAATCAGGTAATATCCTCATTAGTAAGCATACAGGTCAACCTCTCTGCCATGGCAATTATGGTCAGGCAGAATTTTTCCTTCCCAACTTTGATGAAACCCCTACCCCTCGCCATTTCGCTCCTCTACCCAATACAGCCCCCTTCCAAAGTGACCACCAGCTCGCCTTAGCTGCGGTGGCCTCTCCTCATTGCCCAAAACTATGCACCGCGGTGGCCCGGTAAGTGGCTCAGCTCCAGCATGGCCTGCCCACCATCTTCTTCCCCCCGACTTCCCTGAATCTCCCTGCAGTGACATCTCAAAACTATTTGATGATACTGAAATCGCTGTTATGAATGTCGCAACGCTTGCTTCATTCAACCCCTCAGCCAAAATTACCCGCCACAGTATCTCCCTTTTCACCCAACTTCCTGAAGCCCGCAAAGAAGCTGAAGTTCTCCTCGCAGCTTTTGTTGAAACACTTTCCCATCATTATCTTGATGCAGAAGTGGAAAACTCCTATACGCTGACCTCAGCCCCCACTATGCAGATGCCCCAACGCCCTGGCTCTCTGCTCTGATCTGGTACTGTAACCAACACCCCTTGATAGAGGTGGGTCTTTCTGAAAACCAACCCCCCAACCCCTCCTCACCCTCTGTCATGGTGGGTTAAGCAGTTTCTGCTTCCCACCTGGTTAGTAGTTTGTTTTGTCAGTTTGAGTGTTGTGATTGGTACTGTCCATCCCCTGGTCGGCGTACCTCAAATAAATCTAAGATGTAAGTTTAGTCTGATCATCTGCAGAAGCTTTGAGGTAGTAACCTTAGATTTAAGAGAAAGCGGATGGTATAAACAAGCTATTTCTTTATAAACCTTTCCCTGAGTCGTCAACAAGTCTGACTAGGGTACATTTTGGCCCTCATTGGGACATGCAACTAAGTCAACTAATTGAGGATACTCATCAAGAGTCTCAGGCAGAGTCTCTTGTTAGTCTAAGAGAGTCCTAAACCAAGTGGCAGACTTATCAGGTAACTCGCTCAATTCTTTAGAGATTTGATATATAAATGTGGGAGCCCCTCCTACCGCTTTGGTTAGGCGGCCTTAAAAAAACCTTGTCAAAAACCTCATGGACTTTTTTCAAGGCCATAGTTTCCAAGAGGGGATGAACACAATTAATTTTGATAAAATCAGCGTCATGGTTAATAACTTTGTGAGTTACTACTTCATCATAATATAATTTTTGCGCAGCAGGAACAACAACAAAAAGATGATCATCAGTATAGTGGTAGGATGCTGATTTCAGGTGGGTAAAAGGGATGAAACAGGAACCTCCTTAGAAACAATCTTCATGTACCAAAAGGTTGGGATTTATGTGTAATGTAATGGACTGGCTCTATTTATTAGTTGGCAAAAGTGTTTGGTAACACTAACCAGATTATTGTCCAATACTAGAAAGCACCCCATATAAAACTCTGGATGCCCGCTTACCACTATTTTGATGGTGAATAAGACCTTAAATTAGGGTTATGATATTTAGCCTTAACAAGCGCCCCTTTGGCCCCAGGAGAAGGAAAAATAGGTTCCACCAAATGAAAGAGTTCTGTCTCTTAGCTCAGGGTGAAGTATTTTATAATGATAGATCCTGTCAAATGAAAATAAGAAATTGTAAGGCCTTTAAAATAAATATAAGACTTTTCTTTCTCGTTGCAATCACTTATTGCAACCAATTCAATTCAAGCCTTGTAAGTTTAACAATCTATATGAGGAGATGAGTGTTCACCCAATGTTGGGTAAAGGTTGGGCAAGTGTGGTAAAGGGCACAGGGTCAGTTTTCGTACCATCCAAAGTTAGGAAACGCCCCAGTGACACCATTGGGAAAGAAAAAACTAAGAAAACAGCAATAAGTATCTCACCGGAGATTTTAGCTTTGCAAGCAAAATGTAACCATTAAATCAAAACTACGCATTCCCAACCCCTAAAATAAGTGAAGCATGGTAATCAAGTTTTTATGGATATAAATATAATGGAAATTTTGAAGAAGTTCTTTGGTGATGTGCACAAACACTTCCAGGCCCCTACATATGTTGCACCACATTCAATGACCCATGGATGGTTGAACCTTGGGTTTTAAACCGTGCAAGAAGTAGATGCCGCTGCACATGTGTGCATGGTTATTAATCTCCCAGATGGTCAACAGGTGGTCAAAATGAAGCGCACGTGCTGGACCAAAATTAACCAAATTTTTGTCACTTTTGACTTTCTCCACAAAACGGTGAGAAGTGAAGTCCTTGAGAAACATCTTATAGTGGGGCTAAAAAATTATGGGGACTACACTCTATTTGAAATGCAGCACTTCATGCTTATGCCAGAGCTTAGCACGGGCAAAGCAATTGCAGTGATCACACCAACTGCAGTTGTCGCAGAAGACTTAACACAATTATACACACTGCAGTTATCAATATTGACAGGCAGGACTCCTGTTCATTTCACGTTACAGTGGATAGAGCACCCCTTATCTGCACCTTTTTTCATGCTTTTGGCCATAAAGCACACACCTGCCATTCTAGAGAGGGCACCAATCATCATGAAATTCTCTTTAACACAATGGGAAGTGCTGTGATGCGTGGCGGCCCCCTTTCAGGTTGGGCACCACTAGTGCTAAAAAAGCAATGGGAAGTGTCAACTCCCATTTCAAACCTGCCATTGACACCAATGCCACCTTCCCGTGGGGTGCACAGGTGTGTTATATTCAGGTTAAACCTGGGTTCCCACAAGAGTGCAAGGAGGCCAAACAGGCCCATGGAGCAGCGACCAAGGCAGCAGCTTCATCAGCGTCTGTGATACCACCTGCCCAGACCCAGGCCAAAATTGAGTCATTTGCAGCAAAGCAGCTCACGACTTCATTTACCAATCAAATTGGACCCACCATCATGCGGAACAACTATTTGAGTCAGGTTTCCCCATGCAAGTTTACTGAGCTCTAATCAAAACTGATTCTCCAACCCAACCCTCTCTAAGTTTTTGTTAACCTTTAATGGTGCACCGCAGGAACACTTCAATAAAAAATTAATCAAAATAAAAAAACACCAAAACTTTTACTATTTCCAAAGTAAAGGTAACCCTTAAGGATACATACTTGGTGGTTCAAGGCACACATTTGCAATTCTAGCAGCTGCTAAAAAAGTTGCGTAGGAAGGGAAATGGGGCTCTTCCCATTGCACCTAAGGTGCGATGGGGGTCTCCTTCACTATAGGGACATTGAACATTTTAGGACTCAAGACCTCGCCATCCTGGGATAGAAAACTGAGTTTAGAGATCAAATTACTTAGCGACATCCTGGAAATTCAGGAATCTCACTGTCCACACGGTGCCAAGGACAAATGGGCAACCATGCTCCTCCACACCCTTTCTTTTTTTAGCACTAGTGGTGCCCAACCCAAAAGGGGGAGCTGCCACGCATCTACATTTGCAAATGGGTCAAACAAAGGGATTATTAGAAATGAAAAAAAACAAAATAATGATAATAAATTCCTAATATGGGGCACCTCAGCTAACAGCCTATTAAGCCATAACAGAATATGAGGAAGCTTTGGGGAAACATTTATGGCGCCCATTTAGCTGGCGGACCATGGCGGACAGCATCAGGGTGGGAGCATCAGTGACATGGGGCATAAGGAGGTATATTTGTAGGTTTTCTTTGTTTATAAGGCCTGCGGTGTCCATCGCCTCAATGTATTGAGAAAGTTGATGCTCAGCAAAAGTGATGAGAGCAGGAACACAAGTGAAAGACTTGATGCGTGGCAGGTTTTGGGATGATCTGGGTTAAAAAGAGAAGATTTTGCCACGTTGATGCACGCATGGATCACACTAAAAGCAAGCTCCTCAATTTTTATCCTGAATCTTCCTCAAAATCATGGGGAAAAATGGGGATAGCAATACCCTCAACAAGGGGCTCCATCGCCCCATAAAGTTGCTGGCAAAGTAGGGTGTTGGTAGGGGCAGCTGAAGGCTCATCTGCCATTTTAATAATATTTTATAAATGGAAAAACCATTTTGAGGGCGATAATGATGGGGTCACAATTTGGGAGGATTGACTAAAAATTCTCTAAAGTAAAATCTAGCTTGACATGATAAAGCCGTTCATCCTCATCAATTCATTCAAGAGCCTCAAATGGATTTAAATTGGCTCATGCCAGGCCAGCGACCGGAGCAGTGCAGTGGAAGATCCTGGTTGGCTGTGACAGTTGTCCATGGCAGCTCAGCTGAAACTGAGTCAGCCATTGACTCAGGATTCTGTAATCTAGTCAAATTGTTTAGTGTTTAAATTTTTTGAATTTTGATTGGCTGCTGCCCTGGAAGTGGCGCCAGAATTCGCCAAGGTTGGCGGTGAGAGGATTGAGCCCCATTTGAAAAATTATCTGAACTGGCCGCTGACCTAGTGCCAAAGGGAGGAGCGGTGGAAGCGGTGAAGGCGGAAGTCATAGGGCACTTATGCTTCAAATGATCAAGCTTAAAGCACAAGGGGAAACTTTTCTTTCTCGTTGCAAACACTTTTGCAACCCATTCAATTCAAGACTAAATCTAGTTTGATAACCTCATAGAGGGGATTAGTCTGCGCCCATGTCTGGGAGCAGTTGGGCAAGCAAGGCAAGAGGAGCAGGCGGAAGGCCCGCGGCCTCTAACGTTTGAAAACGCCCTGGAGAATCTGGCGGAATAGAAAAAAAATCTAAAAAAACTGGCGGTCACAATTTCCCCGGAGATACTCGCGTGGCAAGCACGATGCAACCAGTACATCAACACGCCACATTCCCAGCCACTTTTGTCGGTGGAATTTGGAGTCCGTGTGTATCTGGACATCCAAAAAACGGCCCTATGGGAAAAATTTTGTGAAGATGTACACAAAATTTTCCCAACCGCGGTGTACGTTGCACCTCACTCCATGTCGCACGGTTGGCTGGACCTAGGTTTCAAAAGCAAAATAGCAGCAGATGAGGCTGCAGCGGTGCACATAGTGGTCAACCTCCCCGAAGGGCAACAGGTCATCGAAACTAAACGCACCAGATGGACAAAATCAAACCAAATTTTCCTCACGTTTGACTTTTTGCCTACTACAGTAAAACGTGACATTTTGGAGCAACACCTGAAAGATGGTCTTGCCATATACAGCGAAATACAATCTTTCGAAATGCAACATTTCATGCTGATGCCACACCTGTGCACCGGCAAAGCCATCGCAGTTCTGACCCCAACCTAGGAGATAACAAAGGACCTAACCCAGATCCCGCACTCCACCTTTATTGACATTGCAGGGCACACCACCCACCCATTCTGGGTAACCGTGAACAGCGCGCCCCCCATTTGCACCCACTGTGATGCTTTTGGCCATAAGGTGCATGCATGCCCCATCAAAGAGGGCGTCACATTCCAAGAGCACCCCTCGGCGGCCATGGCCAGCGGAGAGGCGCACTACAAACCAACTGCAAGCACAAAGGAGGCTTTCCCGTGGGGAGCACAAGGCTGCTACCTATTGGTAAAACCCATCTCCCTGCAGGAGCGGAAGAAGGCCAAGCAGGCCCATAGGACTGTGGCCAAGGAAGCGGCCAAGGTCACCACCACCATCCCACACTCACAACGCCAGGAGGACATGGAGAACTTCGCGGTGGAAGCAACTTGGGAATCCATCACCCAATCAGATTGGGAGGCCCATGCTGAACGGGCCACTCAATCTGAGGATCTGATGGGAGATTTGATCTCACCCAATTGTTGCACCCAAGCCCTGGTCAAAACTGACTTGGGACCTATCCCAACCAAAAAAATTTTTTTTGCCCCACTCGACGGTGCACCGAACTTATCCGCACCGCAAAAAATTTGTCCGACGTCGGGAAAACAAAAAGTGAAGTCCAAAGCCAACGCAACTCTTTCCGCAAAAATTAACAAAAACCCTGATAGCATTGCTGCTAATACCCGCGCTGCTGTGAAAGCCTGTGGGGACCTGGAAGAGGCTGGTGGTCCCAGGGGCCCACCCCCTCGCACCTAAGGTGCGAAGGGGAAACCTTCACCCTAGGGATGCTGAATATCGCCAGACTTAAGGCCTCCCCATCCCAGGCTAGGAAACTGAGTTTTTTGCAAAACAATTTACCCATGGATATCCTGGCCATCCAGGAAACCCACTGTCCATGAGGTTCCGAGGAAGCTTGGAAAACAATGCTCCTACCATCCCTATCCTTTTGGTCAAAGCACTGTGGGGTGCCAATTTGGAAAAACAATTTTTTCAAATTTACATCTTCAGAAACATTCCTAAATGGCCGAGTGCTCGTTGTCACCTTCTCATGGGCCAATGTTGCACACACAATCATCAACATTTACACCCCAAATGGTGCACAAGAGCGTCAGGAATTTTTCTCGTCAGTCAAATCCCTCCCACTACCCCCTGATTCTTTCCTAATTGGTGACATGAACTGTTGGCTAACCTCACCAATGGACCGGTGGCCGCCCTCACC
>JAKSZP010007047.1:0-71278 GCA_022478985.1 Massospora cicadina | reverse complement strand
GATCGCGGATATCATTGATTAGGCGTCAGTATCAAGTATAGCTTCACGATTATCATGCATGAAGGAGGAGGCAGCGTCGTAGAAGTTGAGAATATACAAGTGTAAATTTTGGGTGAGCCCTAGGTGCCAAGAGACCTCCTGATGGTGTAATCCTACTAACTGGAGGAGGTGATGAATTGTGGGATGAACGAAATTATGAAGGTAGCTATCAGGCTCAAGGTAAGCTCTCCAGCAGGTAATACAGCCGTTTAGTAGAGGCCCTGCATTGTGGATGGCATGGCGGAGGCGCAGGAGTGGCTGGAGCGGACACCCTCAGCGTAGATGCCAAGGATTAGTTGTTTGACAACATTGTGGGTGTGTTCAAGATAAAGTTGTTATTGACCCTCATCTAAGGAGGGCAGCGAGAATTGGAAGGTGGCGTAGAACTCTAGCCTTTCTGGCTGCGAGGGCGGCGTTACATATTGGGAAGAACTAACCCATCGAGAAATGCTCCTCAATTGACCAGTCATTTGGTCTTCAGGGTTGCTGTTGGTTTCCATTTGTCATGATTGACATTTTCACTGGGTCAGCTCGGAGCCCCCTGTAGTGAGCACCACTTTGTTGGCGCTGCAGTTCTCAGGACTGGCGCCAGGGTTCATGGTGGCTCAAAGCTGTAAAATTGGAAATGAGCACTGAAGAGGAAACGAAATTAAAGGTTAGTTTACCAAATATTTATTAAATTAATATGCTTCGATATTTATAGGGTGCATTGGTACTCGATGCCTTCAGGATCTTTGGAGCCTCATCTGATCAGGTTCTTTACTAACCTTCCAGAAAGGCCTCCTCGAGGGCGTCCTCAATGGGTATCATCACTCACCTGACTGAGAAGGTGGAAAGCCCGCTCCACATGACTCAGTACTAGGTAAGGATGATCCAGAAAAGTTTTGTCTTAGCTGGAATTGACGACCAATTTGGTACAGCTAAATTTGGAAGATGGGAATTTAAGACAATTTTTCTCTCAAATCCTGACAATGTGTTTAGTCTTTCAAGTGACCATAGTCGACATATGATGTGGAGGAAACATCTGGATAAATTTTCAAGTAAATTGAAGAACTATTTTATTCCTTCTGATTTAACTTATTGAATATACTACTTGAGGAAGAGCACAAATTAAATTATCAGTGGGTAGACTAAAATTAAGGTGAGTACTAATAAAATGTAACTTGTTGATTTCATCAATTGGAGTTAATAGTCCTGTCAAAAAATCACTTTTCCAGTGATAGTGGGCTTCGCTAGTGTTCCAGGACAAGCAGTATGATGACTTCATGGCCCTTTCAGCTTTGCCTTCACAGATGTACCAACACCCTACAAGTCCATTTTTAACCCACCAACCCAGCAGACCAAAATCTTTGCCTTAGCACATTGGCCCCTCTTGGGAGTGCACCAGTGGTCCTCAGTCCCCTTCCTGAGTGACCTGACTCCTTACTCCTTCTCCCTCATGACCAATCGCCAGCCCCTCTCATGTGTGCCCTGGCAAGTCCATCCCCCATCCTGGGAGGCTATGGCGCTCTCACGCTGCACCACCCTCCTGGCTGACGGCCATCAGCCCTCATCGTTGGTGGCCAGTTGGTCATGTTCCCATCGGGTGTTTCTTGTAGGGCTGAGGTATTGGAGCTGTCAGCGTCAGCCACTCCAATCGCATCACTCCATGCCTGCCTCAGGGATCTCCAGTCCCATCTTCCCTTATCTATCAGACTAATACTAACAACTAACAAAAAATGGGCAAAAGAGAGATCTTTATTAGGAGGGAATAAAGACTATCTATACTTAGGCTCTTTGCTTATATAAAACCCATTGGCCATCCAAGTTGGAACCTCATCCAATCACCAGTTGTCCACGGTACCAATTTTCTTCCAAACTGTTCATCCCAAACACCAAATGTTATTTGACCCATCCTTGGCTCATTTTGCCAGTCAGCCATTTATAAATTTTCTATTATAAACATGATCAATCATCATCAGCATAAGTTGCCAGTAAACTGGATTGGCCACATAATCCTCATTGTTTGTTTGCATCTTGGAAAACCTCATCTTTTCATCAGAAAATCCCATAATGGCCTGACAATTGGCAGTCAGCATCATACTAGGATTCCGCCAAACTTAAATGATTAATTAATTGTTTGAGTAACATCCTGGCATTAATTGCCGGTGTTAACCTTTGGACAACATTAAATATTTGATTATCCAAACACTTTAAAGGAGCTCAACCCACCCAAATAAGAAGCACCAATAAGAAAATATAACAATAAAATAATATTGTAATAGGTGATTAGCACATCAATGAATCCCCCCCTCGGGTTGGGACCATCTAGTACTAAAAAAAGTAATAGGCGATTAGCCAGCATCATGCCCAACTAAGAGACCCCTAATCCTGATATTATTTGGGAGGAATCCATCTGGTTAATTTTCTGACAAGTCCTTTTCCAATTTTCTGGTGTCTCTTGACTAAGGTGTCACAAATTGTCAATTTTCAGGTAGCAACTTAAAAAGTCGCTGATAAGCTAGGTTGAGGATCCTGGTAAAACTCTTGATTCAAATCTACTGACCTCATTGACACTAGTGATATGTAGCAAGCAGTTTGTGGGGATACTCAGGGTTATGTTGGTAAAAATCACTATTTGTTCTCCTAGTCTAATTTTTACCTCCTCAGTTGCATAAAATGGTATGTCTTCTTCTGCATCAAATGAGTTGAGGAGCTTTTCCATATTTTTACAGAAGTAGAATATCATAAAGGCAAAGTGGAAACTTGGTGCTCGACCAGACAAGAGTATTCTTTTTTGCTGAAGTCTTTATTATCTAGTACAAGGGAAACTTCATAATTGAGGAGAAATAATTGACCTTCTTTTAGACTGATGACTCCTTCATATTTAATCATAAATCACATCCCAATGAGTATATCATACTAACTATTGTCCTGTGCAACTGTGGGAGTTGATAAAACTAATTTGCCAACTCAAATTGTCAGAGAAGGATATGCACCTATTGCATTTGTGTTGTTTTGACTGGCAGCGCTATACTATTGGGTTTATTCAAGATCAGGTGCAAGTTTGATCTTTTTGATGAGATGGAAAGAAACGTTACCTGAGGAGCCCATGTCTAAGATAGCCATTACTCTGACCTTCTGAATCACCGCTTCTATTTTAGTAATGGTTATTCTGAACTTTGGTGGGAGGGATAACGCCTCTTGATAAAAGAACGTTGCATTGAGTTTTTAGGAAGTCTCATGATATTTATCCTTAATATACATTAGACTGTGCACGCTCAAGATGAGCCAATAAATCAGGCAAGGTTTTGATCAGCAAAACTGGCTGTATCAATTATTCTAAAGCACCCAAAGGCTTTACTGAGGTAAGCATCCTCTAAAATATGGGCATTGTCCTTATTATTTGGTTTCAAGTGAATTAAGATGCCGAGCTCAGTGCAAATACCTAGGATATAATAACCTTTGTCCTAGTAAACCCTTCAGAGTCATATCTATAATATTTTTCAATTCATACAAGATGATCATTCGCAGTGTTTTGATTTCAGGTACTTTAGTTTGGTCACATTTAGAGGTACCTGACCCTGAGCTGACTCCCTTTTCCCTTCTCAGCAAGGCAGGATTCCTCTTAAAACACATGTCTTTGGTGTAGTTGTTCTTCTTGAAGTAGTTATACTTAAGTTTATACACCTTCTTAGCCTTTGCTTCCTCAATGGAATAAATTCTGGGTTTTGTGGAAACCTCTTAGTAGATCTCAGCTTGTGTATATCAACCACATTAAGAAGGGCTTCTTCAATGTCTGATACAGAGTTGAGACTTCGTTTTTTTGACATGACATACATGAATAGATCAGGATTACTATGTAAACCTGCAACAATGGCAGCTACTGCATCATCCAATGTAAGCACTTTAAGGTCATCAATATATGGGCCTCAATCTAGATGCTATCCACAAATTTGGCTAGGGTTTCATTTTAGCATAGCTCATCCTCATAAAGGCCTGTCCCATATACTCAAGAATTTTATAAAATTCTTATATAACTGCCTTCTTCACTTAACTCCAAGTTTTCAAGTTATCCATATGAGGTACCATAACCTCTTCATCCATATGGCTTAAACAAAATAAAATATGCCTATCCTCATGATGATCATTTGAACCTTCCTTGCGGTTTCATAGATAAAGAGGAAAGAGTACTATAACCCTTTGCCAGGTGTAAACTTGTCCTTGAAGGTAAATATAAAGTTATTAGCTTTAAATCTGTTATGACGTGTAATCCAGAAGCTTTGTATTCAGCAATTTTGGTATGTGTCACTTTGTTTAACTTGACAGGAGAGTTGACATATTTGATCCTGTAGAGGGTTAAGATGTTGCTCCACTTCCTCTATAGCAAGTCTTGGTGTAACATACAGAAGATCAATTCTACTTTTGAGAATGGCTTTATCATTCTACAAGGTCTTAACGTGGATTTTCAAATCTTATTTTTTTAAGCGGATGAGGGGTAAGTTTACAAGAGGTTTGTTCTCATCTTCTAATACTCCAATAAGCTAATTCAAGTCATCCTTTATCTCTTTGCATTCAGTGCTTTAGGACGCCTTTTCTGTCTTATATTTCAGCTCTTCTGTAAACGCATTCCAGCGTTTCTCAGCTTTGTTTAAGTGACAGTAGATTTGTTCAATGTCTTCTCAAATATGTGATCTGCCTCTCATATCACTTCTCCTTTTTTGCTGAGTCACTCAGTAATGGAATGAGTACACACCTGTTAAAATTTAGGAGATTAAATGACTTATGCTAGGGTGTGTGGCATAGTCAGGAGGGCGTCCCGCTATCACTCCTCACGTCATGGATTCAAATCCTGTCATGACAGAAATTGAGTTGATTGCATTTTCTGTGCCAAGAGGAATCAATACATGTAGATTCGCGCACCAAGCCTTGGTCCAACCAAACGAATCAGTGAAGATAGATTCATGTAATCCCAGCCTATCAGAACACGCGCAGGAAGGTTTTACCCCCAGTACTTGGGTTTTGTCCTCCACCTCTATATTGTTGCTCCCTACTCCCTATCCTCTCTATTGGTGTAATATTTGTCACAAGGTCGACCCACCTCAAATAAAATTAAATGAGTTATGCTGTAAGGTTTGCACAGGATTGAATTCACTAATAACCAGACGGACAAAGTGAGGATTGCCAGTCCTTGAAACAACCATAAATAAATTAATAAAATATAAAGCAATATGCTCTGACTACACTTCTTTATTTTATTTTATACTAGCATCTTTCTTCTTCTCTACTCTCCTTAGTCCTACTAACAAAAAACCTCCCCTTCAGTTGCCTCATCTCACTTTTATATCAGTGACTTCAGATAATACTGTTCCCTTGGCTTAGACTATTTGGTTCTGCCATATTCTCATTAACTCTGGAAGAGTATGGTATTCTCAAATTCTCTATCACATTAGTTTGAGACAACTTACTCAAAATTGTCAAATATTTATATTGCCTTATTGCCTTATTGCCTTATTTTTTAAATCACTTAATAACCAAAAACGTTGGACCAATATCGCCTCATCTCAAGGCGCTTCAATAATTGTGACTAATATTTATGGTTGGTGGATTCTATCCAATCTGTCTTAGCTATCCAGTCTTATTGTTTAGTCATATCAGAATCTTGACATTACTCCCCTTGAATGGACGATAATTTCTCTATTGTTTATACAACCAAAAGAACTTCACATGCGCTTGGTTGATAATCAGATCGCTCTCAGAATCCTTGATATTATATGTATCAACACCTGTTTATTTAACCAAGGCAAGCCGACCAGGGGATGGGCATTACCGAGTATGTGTGGAAAACAAAGATATATAAAATTGGGCACCCTGGGGTACTCAGGTTACCCCTGTTGCCCACAGGACTGCCAGGTATGGGGGGTTGGTGCGCTACTCCAAGGGGGTTTCCCCCGCTATGGAGCAGGTGTGAAGGAAGGGGTCTATGCGGAGGAACCAAAGTGTGACCATGATTCTATGAGCGCCTGTTGCCTTGGCCTCATATATCCATAGAGCCAGGCTTGGAAGTGCTCCAGTAAGTGGACGTGGAGCCTATTGATAGCCCCATGGATGGTTGGGACCGTGCCCCTGAACGCATCTAAGGCAATGATGTGGATTGTCCACATTACAATGGGTATCATTATGGAGCAGAGGGTAGATAGATTGGTGACTCGATTTGGAGCGCGAGGAGGCTCTTAGAATTAGAAAATTCCTGCTCGTTTTGGATCTTAAGCAGGCGCGCGACTTACTGCCATATGGCTTTGGTTGGGGGGCATATTTCTAGGCGGTGATGTAGGGAGCCCTCCCCTCCACATACTGCGCATGTTGCGTGGAGGGAATTGGAGCAGTCTGCATCCTATAGGTCCTTCTCAGACAGAGCCAGGCGTTGGCTCTTACCCTCGGCTTTAGGAGTGGGTGGTGCGTCATTCTCCACACTGTCTTCTGTGTGGTTAAGTCATAGGGGATGTCCAACGCATCTAGGTATTTGATTCTAGCAATGGTTGGGGTCATAGCAAGCATGTCTCTCTGGGGTGGTTTTCTGGATTTCTTAATCTAAAGTGGGGGCTAGGTCGTCCCCTTCCCTGAACAGTGCCAGTGTTCTCTACAGGCCATCCCATGCAGTATATGGTTCGGAGGATGCATTCAAAGTGAGGGGGGTTCCATGCGGGCCCATTGCGGTAGGGTGTTTAGCAAGGTATGATAGTAGTTTGGTTGGGCTATGTGGGTTGGTTAATTTGAGCGCTTGTGCGAAGTTAGTCCTCGCTGCCCTGGACCAGTGTTGTTGCAGGAGGTCTGGGGCAAGGACTTCCTTTATCCAGGTACCCAGGATGCGGTTGGCGTGGCTCTCAAAATCTATTAGTCCCATGCCTCCGCTTGAGTGTGGGACAAAGAGTGCCATCCGTATGGGAGGATGGGATCTGGGCCATAACCAGCCCT
Source organism: Massospora cicadina (assembly GCA_022478985.1). Taxonomy (NCBI): domain Eukaryota; kingdom Fungi; phylum Entomophthoromycota; class Entomophthoromycetes; order Entomophthorales; family Entomophthoraceae; genus Massospora; species Massospora cicadina. The sequence goes on along the minus strand of JAKSZP010007047.1, from coordinate 64,285 downwards.
GGATGAACGCGCGGATTGATTATAAAGGTGAGTGAAAAGGCGATCGCGTGGGCAGGGTACCATAGTATTGGGAGGCTGAGTGAGTTAGCAACTGTTACTCGCCCCATTAATCTTGGGGATCTTCCCTTGAGGGAGGCTACGCGGTTGGATACCCGTTGTAGTAGGTTGCTTTCCATTGTCTCATTGGCATTTCCCCCTGTTTCCAGCCATATCCCAAGGTAGCGGAAAGGAGTGGTGGTGAGAGATGATGCAAAAGACAAGATGAGTGGGTTTTTCCTTCATATGGGGGTCTGAGGTTCTGGTGTTGTAGCCCAGTTTTTAGTATACTTGCCTAAGAGAATGATTTCTGTTTTCCTTTTGTTGAGCGATGCATTGCTCACCATGGAGTATTCCTCTAGGGTTCATTCCAACTGTCAGGCATCATTGTTGTTAGCTATACCTGCCACGCAGTCATCCACAAAGGCCAGTATCTTGACTGTTGGCTGTCCTTGTGCAGTTATGCCCATGAGGCGTGAGTCAGTTACGCGGAAGAGTGGATCAAAACTGAAATTATACAGCAGTGGGCTGAGGGGGTCCCCTTATTTGAGCTCTTTGTGTGGTGTGATCTTGTTAGTTATGAAGCCAGGGCCGCATACAGCCATGGTTGCAGATTCTGTAAGGAGCATCGCCCAGTTTATGAATCTGGGTGGGAGTTTGAAAGCGTGTAAGCATTCCTTTAGGTATGGTCAACTAACGCGGTCATATGCCTTTTCCTAGTCCAAGCAGACCAGGGCTCCAGTTGCTTTGGACTGACATATGTTTGCAACAGGGTGTATGTTGTTCCAGATTGAGCGCCCTGGTATAAACCCAAACTGGTTGGGTGACAGGACGTCAGAGGCAATTGCGCTAATCTGGATGCTAAAATTTTGTTAGAGTTTTTGTGTCAGTATTAGAGAGTGCAATTGGGCGCCAGTTGGCCAGGTCCAATTTGTCACCCTTTTTATACAAGGTTATGATATATGATTCATGGCCACCAGGTAGGAGGCGTGTTTCCAGCAAGCACTGGTTCATAGACACCAATAGGAGGGGGGCAATTTTCTGAAAATATTTTTTGTAAAATTCATAGGGTATCCCATCAGGCCCTGGGAATTTCCTACGTGGTGAACCGCGGATTGTATCCCAAAGCTCCTCTTATGTAATTAGATTTAGAATATTGTAGTTCAGCGGTGTGCTTTGTATTCTGGCAGTTTGTATAAATTTTGTGATTTTTTGTGGGTCTGTCAGCGTATCACAGTATAATTTGGTATAATAGCGGTGTACTTCCGCCTTGACCTCCTCAGGGTCAGTTGCCATGGTGCCGTTGGTCTTGTGGACCTGTGTGCATGTGGGCTGGTTGCCGTGGAGAGGAATTGGTGGAAGAAAGATGTCAAACATGTTTCAACTTCTTTTATGAACTTATCTTTGTTTAATACCTTGATTTCTTGTTGGTTCTCAAAGATGAGGGTGTTTAGTTGGGCGGATATTTCCACCCATTTGCATCCCCAGTTGGGGCTATAACTGAATATCAGGGTGTTAAGCTTGAGGTGGTCCAGTTCTGCCAAGGTACACCTGATTGTGGCTGTATTGGCGGTGTACTTATGTGATGTGAGATGTCAGGTTTTGTTGATTAGTTCCTTTTTGAAATTTGCCCATGTTACAATGGGATCTGATGTGAATGGGGCTGTGAATTCTTGGTTCATGGCCTCATGTTCAACCCAGTTGGATATTTCGGGTAATTTTATGTTTTCTGGGTGTATCTTTCTCCAGGGCGAAACCTGTGCATGGGTTTGGGTTGGCAATAACTGCTCTAAAACAAGTCGGTGGTCAGAAAAATTAACTTCTTTTGTTGTAAATTTATAAATTCTTGATCATTGGGTTTTCAGAACGAGGATGTGATTGATGAGGCTCATTGATATGAGCGCTCCCTCACATATGTTGGGCCATGTCATGTGGGGAAGGAGTGGTGATCCAGGGGGGAGGGCATCCTGTAGGCCAAGGGATGCCTTCATTGTGTGGAATTCGATGTGTTCCAGTGGGTGTCCCCTGGGGTTCACCATCAGTCTGTGTCAGGGTAATCCCAGCAGTTAAAGTCACCCAACAGGATGGTAATTGGTGGGAGGGTGAGTGTTAGAACAGTTTTGAGAAATTGTTTTCTATCAGCTGCGGTGCACAGGCATAGATACATGCTAATGAGATTGTTTCCTCTTGGCATGTTATCATTGCTACCAGGATGCAGCTGTGAAGGTATGACGAGAAGTTTGTAATTTTTAATTTTTTTGTTATTTTGGACAATCACCCCACAGTGAGACGTCCATACTGATTGTGATGGTGAGACCCTGGCTGATCAGGATCCTTCTTCTCCTTGTAGACAGTGGGTTTCTTGGATGGCCAAGATGTCTACAAGGGGTTTTTGCAGGAAGTCCAGCTTTTGGCTTGGGACGTTTGAGCCCTGGCTCCCGCGATGTTTAGCATCCCTATTAACACTGAGGTGCCCGTGGCGCCTCAGGAGCGGTTGGGAGATCCCTTTGGCCCTAACCCACCGCGGCTCATTTTGGCCATGCTCTGCATCTGTACTCCAACTCTCTCAGTGACAATGTCAGTTCCCTTGATCTGACTTGAATTTTCACGAGAAATTGTAGTTTTGGAATTTGCATTATCTTTTCCCACATTTATCTCATGATGGTTCAATGCGGGGTGCTGATTGGGTTCTGTAATTTTGGGGTTCAAATTTGGAGAATTGTGCACCACAATTTCGCCCATATTGTGGCTGAATTGTTCATCAAAGTGTGCATGATTGATGTTACTTGGTGACTCAGTTGAGTTGCTGTAAAAATTTTTAACCTGGGCATATTGTTCTGATTGATTGGATCAGTGTATCTCTGAATATCCTCTTGGATTTTGTCCAGGGTTGATGGATGATTCTGCGTGCGCTGCTGCCTTGGCTGCTGCCCGCTTGCAGGCTTTTTGTGCCACTTTGCATTGTTTATGTGTAACTGGGTCCACAATGGAGTAAAGTCCATCTTCACCCCAGCGGAATGGGTGGTGGCTATCGGTCATTCTGGCGAAGTTTTCTTTATTTTCATCCATGGCTTCCTCACAGTAGTCTGCTTCCATTAAGCCCTCCTTCATGGGGCATGCATGTTCCTTGTGTCCCAATGAACCACAGTGGTTGCATATAGTTGGTGCACATTCTGGTATAACTCAGAAGGTGGATGACTGTCCCCCATCCACAAAGTGAAACTCTGCTGTGCGGGGGATTCTTGATAAGTCATCTTCCACTTTGGGGAATGGGTTGATCACGATGATAGCTTTGCTTGTGCACAGGGTTGGCATCAAGCGAAATCATTGTAATTCGAGTTGCATAATTTCTCTGTAGGTTATGAGCCCTTTGCAGAGCTCCTCCTCAATTACCTTATGAGGAAGGTTGGTAGGGAGTGAGTCAAAGGAGATGAACAAAGTTTTCGCTTTGTTCCATCTGGTGCACGCAGTGTGCACTATTTTTTGCCCTCGGGAAGGGCAATTTTGATGCAGACTTTTGCTGCTGCTTCCGCTTCTTTGGCTTTTTCAAAACCAATATTGATCCAGCTGTGGCCCATATTGTTGGTGGCGACATATACCGCGTGGGGGAAAAGGGAGGGCTGTGCCTCACATGTTTTCTCCCACAGGGTTGGGGACTCATCCCCAACGAAGAGTCAGAGCCCATGTTCCACCTTTGAAAGGGGTTGGTTACATTGGATATACATGTTTTGATCTTGTTTATAGTAAATACCATAAACCTGGACGGTGTCTGAGTTTGTGGTTTCTTGGCGGCTTAAGTTCCTGGTCTCCCTCCAGGGCGTTTCTTTCCCTTAAGTGCACCGTTTTGCGCACCTCTTGATGCGATGCTCGCCCAGGTTGTATTATATTTTTTATTAAAATTGCCCATCTCTCCTGTGTGATTATCAAAAATTGCTGTTTAAATTGAATCATAGTAACTAAAGTGATTGTTATGGGAAAGGAAAATTTGTATCAACACCTGTTTTCTCAATAATTTTGAATGGATCAATCCAAATACTGGAAATTTGTGCCTCCAACTGAACTCATGCTATTCATGGATAGAACTAGCTCTCCATCTTTTAAATGAGCTAGCCATATATGCTGTACATGATTGTCAGTATGATTCTTTATCTTTTTGGCTAAGATGAATGAGTACGCTTCAGTTTTCAGCTTGATTAACGTGTCAGCTAGGTTAGTCAAGTAACAATGGGTATCCATTCCGCTGGTATCTACTACGCAGGCATAAAGCAGTTCCAGAAGAGCAGGGTGATATCCATATAGTAGTAGAAAGGTACTCTTCCCCGTGGCAGAATGATAGCTAATGTTATAAGCGAAAATGGCGAAGGACATGAGGAAACTCCAATCAGAGGGTCTATCCGTTACCAGCTTCTGTAGTATGTTCACCAGTGTCCCATTGGCCCATTCAACCATCACGTTGGACTCAGAGTGGTATGGGGTCATTAGAACCCCATGGATGCCCATTAGCTCGTTCAACTTTGGAAGGATTGCAGGGTGAAGTTGGTTCCATTTTGGTAAGAATGAACTGAGGGCAGCCATGTCGCTGTATAATACATTTCATTTCAGACTTGGCCACTGTGACTGCCCCCAAATCCCATAATGCCCGTGCTTCAACACACCTGGTCAAGTGGTCAATTGCCACCAGAATGTATTTGGACTGGTTAGATCCTGTTGGCAGAGGGCCAATGACATCAAGGGAAACCATATGCCAAGCAAATGGGGCTTCACTAACCGGTATGAGGTCTTCTGGCAGAACAGCTTTTCCACTTGGCACTGGTGGAAGCAGGAAATGGTTTCAAGCACATCAAAGCTCATGCTTTACCAATAATATTTAGGGCGCAACAATTCCAACGTCTTGCGCATGCCACCATGTCCAACTGCCTTTTGGGCGCTCATGATAATGAAGGCCATGCTGAGGGTCACAGGAAGTTCACCGTAGAATCTCCAATCCACTTGTACAACTCCCCATTCCATTAAAAGGTATTCGCTTGAATCTTGTTAAACGCTTTTATAAATTAAGGCGGTTTATTATCATATTTCCCACTGAGTATTTTTTCATACATCACATCACTGAGATCTTCCATAATGGAGATGGTTGGCAATCTATATAAGCAGTCAGCATTCTGGTGTTTTGCTCCTGATTGGTGAAGGTTCTAAAGTCTTACGCCTGCAGTTTGAGGGCCCATTGGGATAGACGTCCTTCAGGCTCCTTGAAGTTATGCAGCCAGCGTAACAAAGCATGATATGTTATGACCTTAAACTTTCCTCAATGAAAATGCACTTTAAATTGCTTATTCGCATATATCACCTCTAAGCATTCCCACTCAGTCATGGTATAATTACATTCATGGCAATTCAAACTTAGACTGCATTACGCCACGGGGTGCTCCTCCCCCTCATCATCCTTTTGGGATAGAACTGCCCCTACAGCGGAAAGAGGCGCATCCATCTGGATGATAAACTATTTATAGAAATTTGGGTAGTGCAGCACTAGGGCAATGATTAGTGCCACCCAAAGTGTATTGAAAGAGCATTATTGGCGTTCTGTCCATTCAAACGTGGCATCCTTCTTTAACAACTCAAAAAGCGGACCTCCAATACAACTGAAGTTAGGGATGAAGTGCCAGTAGTAGTTGACCATCCCTAAAAATAATTATATATCGCGCTTACTAGTTAGCATAGTCATCTTTTGGATAGCCTCCACCTTGGCTGGTTGGGGCTTCAGCCCAGTAACATCTACCACAAACCCAAGGTACTTCAATTGGTCCTTAATGAAGTGGCAATACGGGGCTTGATCTTTATGTTGGCCTCAGCAAGCTGGCTGAAGACCTCCTCCATGTGGGTAAGATGCTCAGAGAATGTATACAAAAGACATTGATATTTTTGAGGTACATGAAGACACACAATAGTTTCAGGTTGCCAATAATGGTTTTTACAGCCCATTGAAATGTAGCTGGGGCATTACACAGCCCTTGTAGCACATGGGTCAGTTGGAAAAGCCCCTTGGACGTGATGATGGCGCATTTCTCCTGTTCCGCTGCAGGCGCCTCAATCTGCCAATAACCTGATATCAAATCCGTTGTCAAGAAGAAACAGGCCCCCCTAATTAATCTAAAGAAATATCGATCTGCACCAAGGAATACAAGTCCTTCTTGGTAAAACTTTTGAGCTTCCAGTAGTCAATTACTATCCAGTTGGTACCATCCTTCTTTTTGACAATTAAGATGGGCAAAGCCCATGGACTCTCTGATGGTTCAAGAAACCCTTGCTCCAATAGCTTATCAATTCCTTCAATTAACACTTCCTCCACTGCCCTAGATTGGCGGATCAGCCAGGACCTGATGGGGGATGATCCCCAGTGTACAATTGATGTACCATCCCCCAAGCGCACCCTAAATCATGGTTGTCGATGGTGAAAATCTCCTTATACTTCTGAAATAAAGTTATCACTTGATCTTTTTGTTCTTCTGATAATCTTATTAAATTCTCCCATGGTACCACTATCATTACACCAGGCTGCAGCTCAATGGTTAGACAAAATTCAGCAACCTGGACTCATGAACATGAAGGACCTCCTCAACGGGTCATGTTTAAATACGCCATTACTTGATGCCAGAGAATTTTGCAATGGTCCGTTCTGTAGATTCACTAGTAAAACCATGATCTCCCCGTGTACCAGTAGTATTTTACATGGAGCCACATGAGGGCTCAAGCCATGATTTCTGATAAGAACCAATAACATTCCCATAAAGGCCATCTGGCTTTTCTACCATCAACTAATTGTTCACTATTACTTGGTGACCGAAGGGGATGGACATAGCCCAGCAGCTCTGAGTGGCATCCCTTAATATTTGTAAATCTGTTGGGGGAGGGCCATGGTCTTGCTTATTAATTGATGATAGTGGTTTGGAATCACACTGTCATTACGAGCTAGGTTGATTGACCCATGTGCACTGGATCCTTGGGTACTCCTATAGAGATAAAATAAATGAGGATCCGCTGACCTAATATTTTGAAGGTCTCCTCTGTCATATCAATGACAGCCCTGAAGTGTCACATGAAAGCAGTTCAAATTAACAATTCATAATTATTATTTAGTAAAATTATTGCTGGGGCTACCATGACAATTGACCCAAACCGCCACTAAAGTGCACTGTATGCTCCCTCATAGATTGTGTTTTTGCTCCACGGTCACAGTCACCATACGATGTTCTACATCAGGTTTTAGTGTCAACTTCGCCACCAACTTAGTGGAAACTATGTTGACTGTAGCGCCCATATCTATTATAGCGCAAACCCATTTTTTGCTACAAAAATGTCACAGTATATACACTCAGAATAAGAAAAATTTTAAACTGTTTAATACGTGGACATTTATGGGATCTTTTTTATCAAGGAAGCTCATAATCCCCTCACTGACTTTGGAGTATTCTTTGGTAATAGCGTCAACCAGAAGGGCAACCTTTACACCTTTCATGGAAGGTGCATCTACAGCAGGATTCAGTTTGTGGAGGAAGCTTGGTCAAACATTTGACAGGCCTACGGCTTCAGTTGCTCCTGAGGTCTTTCATCCACCGCGGCCTTGGCTTGTGCTCAGGTCAGTATGTTCACTCCCCAACCGGTTGCTGGTATAGAATCCCATCATCTTATTGAGGGACACCCGCTGAATATATTACTATAGGTTCAGGTGGGACGTTTTAGGTTGGGATAGCGGAGGTATAGAGTCCCATCTCTATTCCGCTCCACCTTTTCCCTGGTAGTATTGATCCTGGTGCAAGTAATTCACTAGACCGTTAGGGAACTCCATGCAAGGTGGCTAGGGCGACCACATTTAAAGCATTTAACCATGTAGGGTCCGCATCCTTAGTTCCCATACAAAGGGCTAGGCTGATAGTTGTTATTGAAAATTGGCGTAACCAGTGCCAGGTTGATAGGTAGATTATCTGATGATTTGCGTAATTAGGTCTAGGTTGGTAGTTGGGCTGCTGATAATATATTAAGCAGGGCTGTAGCAGAAGTCAATCTGCTGAGGGTAACTGGCCAATGGCGGGGCTTGTGATTATAATAAGGTTGGGGGTTTCTATGTGAATTCTGAACAGGACGGGGAAACTTCCCTGAATAAGAAGGACCAGTGCAAGTGGCGGTATACTTCCTCTCTGTATTGGGTAGAGAGAAGTTAGTGGATAGGTGGCGCATAAACTGAATAATTTTGATAAGAGGCACGTCATCCTCCAAAATCAGAGTCATGACATTGTACAGCTCATGGTAGGGCTTCACCATGGAGGCAATAGTAATGCATACATTGTATTTGGATAAAGTCCCTTACCCAATCAGCATATAGGCTTCTTCCATAAACCAGTCAGAAAACTCAGTGAGGGTCTCATAACGTTGGAACCCAATGGTTAAGAATTCAGCATATTACTGCGACATCTTTGTGGTACCACCAAACAACTGCAGCACAGTATCCTTCACTTCTTGGTAAGTCACAGAACTGCTTTGAAGGTAGCAAGTGGCTTGGTCAGCACTCCTGACATCCCAGGCGGATATTAACAGCTTAGCTTTAAGCCGATCTAAGGCTCCTTCTGCTGCAAACTCAAATCATTGAAGTAGCCAAGGATATCCCCATTGCAATCAAATGGAAGCAGCTTAATGATACAAACCTCCTCCTCCTCCTGCTTGTAGCTGCAAACCTTTGGAGTGTACTGAGGGATGGGTTAAGACCCATAATTGGTATCTCGATGAGGAGCTGTTTAGTAGCAGATGGACTATCTGAGGCTTCAGGGGCGGCGGGTGCCTCTTCAGTAGGCAGTACAGCCATTACTTGGGGAAATTGGTTCTCTGATACATAATCATCTCCAGAGATGCCCCCCCTGGGTGTGGTAGCTCATGTCAGCGTCATATTCTCCTAGTATAATTATCCCTAAACACCCCTTGTCGCTCATCCACTTCCCATTGAGGGAGATGGGAGATACCATTCAATTTCTGGTCTGCCAATGCAGCCATTCAGTAGGTTGTCCAAGTGATTAGTGAGTTGCTTGTTTTGTTGTCCAAGGATTTGCATTTGAATATACGTGCTGTCCAGATGGTTCATAATGTCGTTCCTCTCCTGAAGGAGCTCATCCTGCTTTTTGAGCACTGCATCTAAAACAAGCTTGAGCTTTACATATTCAGTAGGTGCAGCATGCCATTAAGATTCCTTATCAAAGCAGGCTGGATGTGACATGGAAGGCGATTGGAGATTTTTATTTTTTTTGTTTGATAATGGGCGCCCTGTAGTGAGGACCACTATTATAATTTTAGTTATTTTTTAGTTACGCCATAAGGGTTTTTACAGGGTTGAACTACTAAGCAACGGACGGATGATGTGAGAATTTCCAGTCTTTAAAACAACCATAAAGAAATTAATAAAATTTTGAAACAATATGCTCTGACCACACTTATTTATTTTATTTTTATTAGCATCTTTCTTCTTCTCTACTCTTCTTAATCCTACTAACAAAAAACCTCCCCCTTCAATTGCCCCATCTCACTTATATATCAGTGACTTCAGACTATACCGTTACTTTGGCTTAGACTATTTGGTTCCACCATATTCTCATTGGCTCCAGCAGAGTATGGTATTCTCAAATTCTCTATCGCTTTAGTTCAATTTAATTTTACTCAATATTTATTGAATGTTGACATTGCCTTATTGTCTCATTTGGAGGCGATCCAATAATACTTTATTTGACCCTAATATCGCCTCATCTCAATGCACTCAAATAATCGTAACTAATAATCATGGTTGGCAGATTCTGGCCAATCCATCATAGCTATCCAGGGCTTATTGTCCAATCATATCAGAATCTCTACAACACCTGTGTTGCACAAAATCTATCATCCTGTACAACACAGGCCACTAAGGAAATAAGTTTTTGAGGTACTGACTGAGTCTTATAAGTTTAATGGATATCCAGCTTACCAATTTGTTGTAATACTTGCTCTATATGGGACTCAAGGAGCTTAATCTGTTCTTCTTCATTATGGAAGCTAGTAGAAGCTTGGACCGCCATTTCACCATGGGCTTTAGCACTTTTCTCTTTAAAGATTTTAGGTAATAGCATAAAGTAATCTTTTAATATTTTTGTTCAACTCTGTAAAATTTTTTCTGAGAAGCTCCATAGCTTCCTTCACATACTAGATAAACACCAGACTCAATGGTCTTCTTTTGATTATGGAGTTGAATGACATAGGAATGATCTTTTTTAGTCAGTCCATAAACGTCCCCTATACTTTGAGGTGCTAAATTATATATCTGTTTGTAGTCCATCCATAAGTCACTTTAGGTAATAATATGATGATGAAGTTCCTCATATAGACTCTTAATAAATGTACAATATGATTAAGCGCTGGGTGGTTGAATCACAAGATGTAATGAGATAGATTCACATTTGAACCTTATGTCTCTAGAAGAACATTAATTCATATAGGATCATATTAAACTTGTCCATAGCGGATTCCCTTTGAGGCTGGCTCTTTCTCCTAGGTTTATGACTCCTTGAATTTAGTCTTGAATTCTTCCATTAGAAATCCAGGTTGGACGTCAACATTGGAAGATCTCATAGGATTTACTTAAGCTTCTTCAAATAAGACAATGGGTAGACTTCCCATTGGTCATCTTCTTCACCATTTCCGTTGTGCACCCAGCAGGTTACACTATCTATTGTATTTTCTTCCATGGCATGGTCAATTAAGCGAAGGTATTGTTAAGCGTAGGCTGATCCTCTTTAGTAAACACCAGCCTGTTGGGCTTCCATTTTGTGGCTTAATGGTGCTGTTCCAAAGAAGTCTGACAGACAATACTTGGAGCAGTCTAAGACTCATAACAAGTATTTTATTTATTTTTGAGGGTGCTAAGTCACACTTAAATACTATCATCTGAGTATCCTATGGTATTTTCAGTGAAAGGACCTATTGAAGTCAAGTACCAAAATTAGATTAAAAATAAAGGTGTAACTTTAACTCAGTATAGATTAGGGGTTTTATATGTTATATATAACAATATAAACATTAATAATGAAAAGGCTTACTAAAATTTAATGGAGTAATCCATATGGGAGGCTCTTGGCCAGGCGATGCATCCAGATTGTACAATGCCTTTGTGTCATATTTTTAATAAGGAGAAACGTTATGTTGAATGTACCAAATTGGATGAGACTTGGTATCACTTAGATTAGTTGTTGGGCAAATTCTTACTTTCTATCCTTTTGTGAATACATCTTAACCTAGTGCCTTGTGTGCCACCTAGTGTAATGGCCACCTGACATTTCAAGATCCTTCATTTTGAGTTGCAGGATTCTATCAGGGTTTTTGCAATCCAATTGTTCTGATGGAATTTTATCAATATTGAATTAATCTTTACCAACTTATAATTTTTTGTACAATTAATCAATGATAGAATTTTAGCCCCTTTCTTGGGCCTAAGAATCGATTCTCTCATGGAGTCAATTAGTTGATATTCTTCCCATCATTTCTGATATTCTGATATCTTACAACCCTAACATTAGCAGAGTGATTGGTTTTATTTTGCTGGGGAGGGGGAAGTTACTAAGCCAAATTTGATACTATAAAGTGGTTGCCAATTTATAATACCATGATCAACAGTTTTAAACATCAATACACAATCTAATAGTATCAGGAATCATGACATTAGTCAGTCTATTCTAGTAAGAATATCAGCCAAAGTTCCCACTACACTTGGGGCATTTTTAGTAATTTATGAATGTTCAAATTTAAATTTGATGATTTTCAGAATTTGGTGCTGTGTTTAATTCATAATTTTAACCTTTTTTTTTTTTACCTTCATATACAAATTTGGCTTACAGATAACCTTTTCCATCCAGGTTGACTCCTTTTTGATCTACCTGTTGGGATGGGGACCAGAGACTGTGTTGATCTTCTTAAAAAGATAAATATACACTGAGCTCTATGTTTTCTAAGAGCTATACTCAGCAGATATGTAAACTAAGGTGGGCTTGGGCTTAAGTTGGGGGAAGCCTGGGAATCAGGAGGGGCAGCAGCTACCCATCTCTCATCCAGGGTATGTCCTAGGACAGGGATCTGTGTAAAGGACTTTTAAAAAATCCAACGTGCTAAGGAAAGACCTGGCTTTTTTGTTGGTGTGCTAGCACCCACTGGAGCAGCCACATCCACAAGACACCGCTGAGTCCAAGGCGTTGTGAGTGACCATGTTGGAGAGAGTATTGGAAAGGGGCCAACTCAGGAACTGTTTATTTATCATTTCTATTTTCAAAAATATCTAAAGCAAAGCTTTTCAATAGATATGTTAATTTAAACTATATGGTAAACTTTAATAAAAGAATAACCCAACACCCTAACATTAGCAGGGTGCTGGGTCTTATGGTGGGATTGGGGAAAGCTGCTAAGCTGAACTACGGTAATGGGTTTGATTTCCAATTTTTAATCCAAAAATAATTATTTCAAACGTCAAAGACCTTGATAGTATCAGTCAATATTCTAAGCTATTCTCAGGTCAACTTACCCCAAATTTCGGATGTCTGGATTTAATTTTTCAATTCTTTGAAGGAAGATTTGATTTGATCCCTGCTTTCACTCTATTTTCTCTACTTTATGTTTACCTCTGAACATATTTGGTATATTTTTGCTATACAGGATGTCTTCTGGTTGAACCAACTTCTGTGGGAAGAAAATGGGGACAGTGTGTGGGGTTTTTTAATTTTTCTGAAATTTTCAGAAAAAGTGTTTGCTATCTTTGAAAGCCCTGCTTTTTTTAAGACTTGAGTGAATTTTTGGGCTGATGGTAGATGGGGAAAGGGTTTGTGACAAGTAGTGAGGGGCAGCGGCTACCAATCTTTAATCCAGAAATGCCCTAGGTCAGAGATCTGGATGAGGGCAAGGCCTTGGGGTTTGAACCCTTCTTAGTTCTAAAGGGGTGTAACTCCTGTCCAGATTGATAGCTGGCACCCAATGTCATGTAGTGTGCTAATAATAAGATCAGCATGGAACTCGAGGGGAGTAAAGATTCAGAACCACAGACAGAATACCTTCAGTACAGCCATCTATATTGATGGATGAGATAATAGAAGGGCAGCCGTGAGCACCAGCCAACAACTACTAAATTTGGAAATCATAGTTGCAAGATGTCTTGCAGACTGCTGAAATTCTACAATAAATATAAAACATTTTGGCAATTGGTCTTTATTGAATTTGCAAAGGGTAGAAAAAGGAAAAAATAGAGAATTAGCAGAACATGTTATGTCCTCTTATATAAATTCACCAACAAATTTGGGACCCAAATGATTGCAAACACTATCAGGAATAATTTTACAATTCATTTGCGCCAGATTGGCATCTTAAAATTCTATGATGCCAGATTGACCATGGTCTGGTCAGCCAACTCATGAACAAACTTTGCCACCAACTTTCACTCCTGCCATAAATTTTGCTTGGTAGATTGGCATCACTTCACCTGGCAAGCAACTGATTGTTCCCACATCCAGGCCACATATGGCTGATCCCATTGAGTCAGGAAGGGCTTTTTTGTTCCTATAACTATCAGGGATGGGTCATGATTATTGGCAACATAGGGCCACAGCATATGGGAGTTCCCACACCTGACTACAATTCACCTAATTAATTCCCATCTGATCTCACCTTAACTAAACTGGTGGAACTCAAACTGCCAGAGACAACCTTTTGAGGAGGAGCGTCTCTGGCAGCTTTCTGCTGGTGGAGGCCCCTAGCTGCTGCCACCTCCACACACATCCTTAATCTTCTGCACCAGTTCATGGGTGGTTGTCATTAGGAAAATGACGTGACCTTCAAAGGATACGCCGTCACCCACCTCTCATCTACAACATGGGCTAAATCGCCCAGGGTGATGAGGGGGACAGCTACCAGATTATTCCCCTTTTTAGTCTGAAAATTGGAAAACCTCCCAATTCAGACGCAGGAGTTGCTCCCCTAGACTTACATTACCCTTCTCTTTCCATGTTGGAGGACACCCCCATTAGGAACTTGGGCCAACGCAACATTTTCGCGTGTCTTTGGGAGCTTTATTGCCAAGATGATGGCAACCTTTTGAGGGGGAGTTTCTAGGTGTGCCACATGTAAGGCCTTCACCAACTCATGGCAATTCGCACAATTGTGGGCACTACCAATTTAGATTCATATGAGGGAAAGCCCTTCCATGCCACCAATTAATTCATAAGCATTTGAGAAATGAGATGTCAAAATCGCAAAAACTCTGCCTCAACCGATTCCTTAGTCAACTCTAGCTCAAGATCCTCTGGCGGTGTACCTTTAAGTGGTGACAACTGGAAAGCAAGAAAGATGGGGTTCTGTTTCCAATGCATGGGAAGAGCCAACCTGAAGACCCCATTACCCAAGTTTTCCTTGACCACATGTAGGCCTAAATGTTTTCTTATGAACTTCTGTGAGGGCACCTTTATATGCATGTGGTGCATATCGAGCATGACTGAGGAACCCACCATAAATTTCATGGACAGGAAAATGTTTCCATTCCAAAACTGCTTATAAAATCGCTGATTGCTTTGGTCAGATGCTCACAGACCAGGGATTAAGTGCACAGATCTGTTGAACATGGTCCACCACAGCAGGGTCCTCTGGGCGAAGAAACAGACCCTGGAAGAATTAAGAATTATACCTCAATGTGTCCTCATATGGTAAAAGCCTGCTGGGCACATGGGAGGCATTATTATATATGCAAATTGTACCAATGGTAGGTCTTCCTTCAAAGTATCCTGCACAGCGTTGGCACAACACTAAAGATACTGCTCAAAAATATGGTTGACCTACTCTGTTTGCCCATTAAACAGGGGATTCTATGCGGTGGAATAACACGGCCTAATTTTCAGGATAGCCAGGAGGGCCGTCCAAAAGTGCTTCACAAACTGAAGCCCCAGTCACTTTATAATTTTCTTCAGCAACCCAAACATTGAGAAGACATGCCGCACAAAGAGCTAGACAGTTTCCTCGGAGGTGATAGATGATGAACAGGGAATATATAAGGCGAATTTAGTAAAGAGGTCTACAATCACCATGATTGAATTAAATCCTTTAGAGCTGGGAAGCTCAACAATGAAGTCAACAGATACTGAAGTCAACGGAATCTCATCCTGCTGCAGGGGATGAAGAAGGCAATTATAACCTGATGGATAAGATTTTGCTCACATGCATGTTATACAACTAGTGATCCATGATGGGATAACCATGGAGATCCCTGGCCAGTTGTAAATCCGCTTCACCAAGTTGAGATATTTTTTATTACATGGGTGGCCCAATGACAGAGGGTCATGGTGAGCCTGAATTACCTCATCATGAAGTAAAAGTGCAATTAAAACTTGATAGTTAAGCAAAACAGTTCCCTCCATCAATGGATAATGAGTATGTCAATGCGATGGGAGCCCCAGCTGATCAATCAGCTCCAACCCTCCACCCAGTCCATTTGACCCAGCAGTACCTGAGCAATCAATGGAAACTCCAGGCCCCACTCCATCACCAAAATTTTTGAGATAAACAATGGTTAGAATCTGTGCCAGCGGAATTACTGTGGTGAGTTCCTGTCCTTTCTCCTCCATCAGACTTAATGCTGGGTTTCAGATCAACAAGTCAGGTAGAATGTTAGATCGGTGTATCCCCCTTTAGGTTGGGACCACCTAGTGCTAAAAAAAGTCAGGTAGAATGTTTAGGGACTCTGTCATGATTTCTACCTGAATCAAGGATTCATGTGTATCTGATGAAGGGAATTGAACCTGATCTGATGATATAGACGCGTAAATTGTCAGGGATAATCCCCAACTATATTCAAGGCCTTAAGTATCAGTGTTCAACCCCAACTTGTGCAAGCTAATATTACTAAACTGAAACCCCCTGTTATTAATTTTCAAAAATGATCTATGCGGCGATAAAGTCCTGTTTGACAGACGTGACCAGAATGCCACAGAATCCCTGATTGGTAATATGTATAATTTTTGGCTCATAAACGTTTGGAGATTTAATGAGAATACTCCATAAACTCCCATATAATAATGTTTATAAGCAAATAAACTTTACTTTTTCTCTATTAATAATTTGGCTTACCTCTATAAGTTTAGGATAAAAGTATATTACTATGATTTACCACTCAAGGAATTTTATCCTGAGTGAATAATTTTTGGCCAATAAAAGTAAAACTTATAGTTTAACACCCAGGAAATTCAGGTCTCCTGGCCTCAAAGTATAAAGGACGAGTGGTTAACACCCCCTCAGTCCTGATAAAACTGGTGCGCCCTGTCAGGTTTACCCTGAGATTCACAGTAAAAATATTAATACAATTAACAATAACAATTTGGCTTCATATACCTCCCCAGATTATGATGCCATCCGTCTCATTGACTAGGCAATCAATATGCATGTAATAGAAATGGAATTGACACGCAACTTTCTATTTCCCACATCATTAGGAGGTGACCCTCCCTACTCCTACCGCGGAGCAATATCAACTGCAACTATCAGACTTCACTGAAGCCCTCCAGCTCCTCTTGTTGGTGGCCTTTGTCCCCAGAGGCTGAGCTAATAGAAGATGAGCTCTTGCAGTACTGGCCCCTATGATGAGTTTGGCCAAAAGTTCCTTGCTTGATGGAGAATAGGTTGGAGCCGGACGTTCATAACGCTATTTGCGTCAATTTATGCATCCCACATTGTACCATCTACTACAAGTAGCCAGGTTCCATTATCAGGAACTACTATGACATTTACATTTATTTTGGACGCTACATTTGCAACTCCTTCAATTAAAACAATCTACCTCTCTCTTCAGAATTAAAACTAAATCGCTATATTGGAAATAGGCAGCTTATCAACGAAATGCAAGTAGTGTAAACCTTCTAGTTGAAGGAATTATGAGATTTTTTTATTGGAACTCTAATAATTTTAGTCAAATAGAGTTCATCATTCATAATAAGATCAGAGACCTTACCCTTGGGTTACAAACCAAAATTGATAACTTTATGACCTCCGTGGACACACTCCTCCAGCTTTTGGAAGACTTGATCTATAAAGTAAACAATGCCCATGATAATCTCCATTCTTCAGGACCACAGGAAATGCTTAGCAAGTGCGGAGCCTCTGGTCATGAGAGATAAGCTGGCGGATGTGGATCCCTTAGACCCCCTGGGCCACTGAGACCTCCTGGACCTAGTGCTAACTTAGTAAACCACAATGAATGCCTCCAGTCATTAATTTGGAAAGTTTAAAATCTTGATGTCCAATTAGGACGCATCACCCAAGGATTGCAAATCACTCAGGATGAAGTGCCTATCTTTCCTGACATTTCCTAAACACTCATCATGAACGCCTTGGGAACTTGGCAACTTTACCAGCTGTGATACGTGGCTTGGAGCAAATAATGCTTGCCACTAAGCAACACCAACTCAAACTTCAAGATGCAACTACTGAATCTTAAAATGAATGAGGCAGTTAAGTCAGCTTGTCACCACAAAATCGGCTCTTTGTGCCACCCATGATCAAGTAGATTTAGTAATCAAATATATCAATGACCTATTAAGTCAAGTGGATTCTCTTTATCCTCACGAATATTCATGAAATAACATTTCTTCTATAGGTAAAGTGTGACCCCAGTATCAATTAATGTTATTTGCTCTCTTCCTCCAAGTAGCATGGTTAAAAATCGTTCAAAGAGAAGTACGTCCCAGGAGAATGGGACATCTTCTGTTTCCTATATTGTTTTTATTTAACCGAGGCAAGCCAACCAGGGGACAGGCATTACCAAAAGAAAGAAATGACATGAAACCTGAACAGGGTCAACTCCGTCAAAGAAAGTTTTTCACCTCTGGATCAGACTCAAATTTTTCTGGTTACATCATGGGTAAGGTTTTCGTGTTATTAGACCTACTAACTGCCAATAGCTTCCTTTGGCTGGCACCCCAATCGATGTGCAAAGGGCAGGAATTGAACCCGCAACCTTCAGGTTGGTAGCTGTATGCCCTTACTGACTCGCCTTCCACCCCCTCTGTTTCCTATATTGTTATGAAAGTACTATTGAAGAAGCCACCAACAACCAGCAGCTCAAACACCTCACAAACTGTCTTAGTTGTGTGGCTCAGAACATTATATTCCTCATCTAATGCATTGTTGTACTTGGAATGAAGCAAAGGCTGCATTACACAGGAATTTAGGATTGAACTAGCCTTATCCAGCCAATAACAAACTTTTTGGGATAAGCTTTTAAGATTCCAATATGACTGGATGATAAGCAATAGTTCTGGAAAATTGTAAATTAGATTAAAGCAAGCCTCAAGATTAATCAATAGATTATGTCAATGCAAAGTGAAAGGATTAAAGCAATTATGGTTTGTAAAATTGAGGAAATTTCGCCAAAGCCTCAATGTTTGAATGAAACTCTTAGATTGTAGAAAATAGGGATTTACTAAGCATTGCATGTTGAATCTGTAGAGGAATACTGAGGATTAATAGGTGAGCGTGAGGACTTTTCTCTCTCGTTGCAAATACTTTTACAACATATTCAATCTAAGTCTAAGTAAGTTTATTAATCTTGTCGAAGAGATTAGTGGGCACCCAATGTTGGGTAGCAGTTGGGCGAGTAAAATTAAGGGCACAGGTGTAGGCCACACATCAACCAAGTTTTGTAAACGCCCTGGCGAATCCGGTGGCATAGATAAAATTAATAGTAAAAAACCAGCAGTTAACATTTTCCCAGAAATTTTGGCCTGGCAAGCATGCTGCAACCAGTTCATTGTTACGCCGCACTCCCAACCACTATTGTCGGTGGAACACAGGGTGCATGTCTTCCTGGATATTCAACAAACGGCGCTTTGGGAGAAGTTTTATGGAGATGTGCACACACATTTCCTGAACGCAGTGTACATCACACCACACTCCATGCCTCATGGTTGACTGGATCTAGGATTCAAAAACAAAACTGTGGCGGATGAAGCCGCAAAAGTGCAAGTGGTAGTGGACCTCTTGGATGGTCAATGGGTAGTCATAACGAAGCGCACTTGCTGGACTAAATCAAACCAAATTTTCGTAACTTTTGACTTCCTACCTACTACAGTCAAGCGCACCGTGCTGGAGCACCATCTGAAGGTTGAACTCACCAAATACTGGGAAATACAATCCTTTGAGATTCAGCACTTTATGCTCATGATGGACCTGTGCATGGGCAAGGCGAAATCTGTTCTACTCCATCCACAGGGATATCGGAAGATTTGAACCAAATCCCTCACACCGCTTTTGTAGAAATTAATGGGCAAGACTCCCACTCATTCAGGGTCACCGTGGATAGTGCACCTCCTATCCGCACTTTCTGTCGCACTTTTGGCCACAAGGCTCTTACTTGCCCTGCCATTGAGGACATTACTCAAACTGAAATGATCCCAGAAGCAATGTGTGGTGCAGACGCCCACTATGAACCAGCAGTAGACACCAACACAGCCTTCCCATGGGGCGCTCCTGGGTGCTAAATTCAAGTGAAACCTGTATCCCCGCAGGAGCATAAGAAGGCCAAGCAGGCCTGCAAGGCGGCAGCCAAGGAGGCGGCCAATACTGCATCCATGATCCCATCCGCCCAACTCCAGGAGGACATCAAATCATTCACGGTGGAAGCAGCTTGTGAATCCTTCCACAATCAGATTGGGACGCCCAAGCTGAAGACCCAATGGGTGAATCAGTTTCACCTGGCCAATGCTACCAAGCATCAATTAAATCTAAGTCGCTCAACAATAATCCTGCTGAAATTCCATCTTCATGTGATGGTGCACCGCAAGTGCACACAACGCCAAAAATTGTCCCACAGTGGGGAAAAAGCAGAAGGCAAAAGCTAACGCGAACCCCACAGCTAAAGCTTCCCATATTGAACCATACTCCATAGCACAGAATACCCACGCTGCCAGACAGCGACGTGCTGAGAACAAAAAGGCTGAAGGGTATGGGCGCCCTTCCCCTTGCACCTAAGGTGCGATGGGGGAGCCTTTACTATAGGGATGTTGAACATCACTGACTCAAGGCCTCACCATCCTGGGCCAGGAAACTGAGTTTTTTAAAAAAAATTTACCCGTGGACATCCTGGCCATTCAGGAAACCCACTGTCCGTGTGGTGTAGAGGAAACATGGGCAACCATGCTCCTTCCTTCCCTTTCCTTTTGGTCACTGCACTGTGGGGTGTTTGTTCGAGTGACCTGTAGTTTTAAATTTATTTCATCAACATTGTACCTTGATGGCTGCATCCTTGTAGTCACCTTTTCATGGGATGATGAAGTGCACGATGTTTTTAAAATTTACGCCCCAACCTTTGCAAGAGATCTTCAGGAATTCTTCTCAGCCATCAATTCCCTTCCACTACCCCCCAACCCATTTGTTGTTGGCGCCATGAACTGCTGGACCAACCCAACCACAGACCACTGGCCCTCGTCGCCTACACCCCCACAGGGGCACGTTGAACTTCACGTTCTAAAAGCCACCCTAGGGTTGTTCAATACTCTGCCACATCATGCACTGCTACTCACAAACATGTCTCGCCCCCATGTGCACAATGGCCAGCTAAGGTCTATGACCTGCATTGACCTTATTCTTGCGATGTTGAAATTTCAATCCCAAATTTCCCACTTTACCATGACAAAAATCGATTTATCTGACCACAGAATGGTATTGGTTTCCTTCTGTTTATCCAATCCAGTGGCCCAGGCGCCAAAGTGGTGCAAACTCCACCCCACCAAGATCACGTCAACCAGGTTTTCCTCATGGGTGGACACCAAGACCTTGGCTCCAGAGTTTACCACACCATTATGTGCAGACCCAATCTCCACCTGGTCAACTTTCAAAGCAAACACCATCTTCCAGGCTTGCCACATCTCATCACGTCACTTGTGGGCTGCCTCAGCAGTCATTTTGTGCATGCTGGCAGAAGTAGACCATCTGGAAAAAAATGTCCCTGCATGGCAGGCTACAGCCTGGCTTGGGGTCACAAGTGGGCAGAAGTGTCCACTCGCCTCAATGCACTGGTAAGACAACACAAGCATTAGGTTTGTGTTCAGTATAAAGCAAAGCATATAACAGCAGGCAATATGTGTTCCACTTACTTTTTATAAAAATTCTTTGCACTGCACCAGAGCTTGGCCTGCACACAGGTGCAAAGGCCAGACCACTCCATCGCAGATATGCTGGCTGAAGTGGCAATCAAAGTACACAACTATTACTCTGAATTGTATCTCTCCAATCCAGTTCCGCCAGCTGAAGTGGACAATTTTCTCAAAAGTGCACATATCCACACCATTTCCCATTTTCTGGAGTTGATGAATTTGATTTCTCGGGACAAACTCTGGTCTGCCATTTGCGGTGCACCATACAGGAAATGCCCAGGTCCAGACGGCATCCCTTATGAGTTCTATAAGAAGTATTTCATATATCTTTTCCTCCTTGCTGCTTGCCTCTATGAACCAATGCCTTATGGAAACGCGCCTCCTTCCTGGAGGGCAAGAGGCCTTCACAATAACGTTGTACAAGAAAGGGGATAAGCTGGACTTGGCCAACTGGCGCCCCATTTCACTTACTAACACAGACACAAAACTTTTACTAAAATTATGGCAAACCGCCTAGGGGTTGTTGCCTCTGCTCTCATTTCCCCTGAACAATTTGGTTTCATTATCAAAAGATCTATTTGGGACAACACACACACCGTAGCCAACGTCTGTCAATCCACGGCTTCTGGAGCACTTGTTTTTTAGACCAGCAAGAAGGCCTATGATAGAGTCAACTGGGATTACCTCAGAGCCTGCCTCCACAAGTTCCACCTCCCCATATCTTTTCATTAATTGGGTGATGTTGCTCACGGAATCTGCCACAATGGCTGTGCGTGGCCCTGGCTTCCTCACGGATGTAGTTCGCCCTCAAAGGGGCCTATGTCAAGGGGACCCTCTAAGCCTACTCTTATATAACTTCAGCCTTGACCCACTTCTTTGAAATGTGAATGCCCACCTTACTGGTGTCCATGTGCAAGGCCAAGCACCAGTCAAGATGTTGGCTTTTGCTGATGATTGTGTGATTGGGGTGTCTAACAATCATGATGCACGCGCGCTTGAAGCTACTATCCAGTTTTACTCCAGGGTAAGTAATGCTGCACTTAACGCCTCCAAAACTGAAATTGTTCTACTTGGTCGGTATCAAGCCTGCTGGTCCCCAGCACCCCATTTTCTACCTGCTTCAACAACTTGCTCACGGGATCACTTGCCTCACCCACCCCACACAGCTCCGCTTGTGCTCCCCTTTGTGCCAAGCCACACCGTTGGCCATGTCCACCATTTGGGGGTGTGGCTGGAGGCGGGGGGTACGCCTCAACGGTGATGAAAAATCATATCCTAGACAACGTTACAAAACGCATAGCTTCCCTCAAAGCCCGTCAGACCTCCCTTACAGGCATAGTAGTGCTAGCCAACTCTATGCACCTTTATAAAGTTTAGTTTGGGGCCACGCCATCCCTTTTTCCCCTTGTTTCTTCAAGTCATTATATGCTCTTCTGCGAAATGGCTTTGGTTAGGCCGCCCACCGCCAGTGCTCCTGGATGTCATGTTTGGCCCTCGCCATAGTGGTGGCATGGGCCTGCTCAACTATGAGGTCCACGCCGCCAAAATCCTTGGCACCTGTATCACTGCAGTCACCAACCCTACGATCTCAGCCCAGCACTGGTCTCATGCGGCCCACTCCAACTTCTCCCGTGCTATGGGCCTCACCAATCCTGCCCACCCCCATTCTCTGTTAAAGTATCTCTCCTCACACCCTTCTGATGCAGGCCCACATGGGACGTCGCCCCACTTCAAAAGGATTCTCCTCTCCATGCGGAGCACTGAGTGGAGAATTTGCATCAGTGGGCACACTGTCCCAGAGGGGGCGCCCTACTCCTCAGTTCACCCAGTAAATACAATGACTACCCATTCTGAACGGAGTAATACCCATGAGGTCCCCTACCATAACCAGGGTAGACTACCTGGACATGTTGGACATCCCCTACTCCCTCAATACCCAGAAATCCAAATGGAAGTACGTCCACCACCTTCTTCTGCAGCCGCATATTTGTTCCCATGTGTGGAGCTGCTTGAGACAGGTATACTGTACTGCTGAGCGCTCTAACGCTTTACACTCATCCTGTGTCATGTGTGGCCAGTATGGAACGTTGGTTCACCTCCTGGAAAAGTGCCCTCCCTCAAAAGCGATATGGCGTGAGGTTCAGCATCTCTTTTGCCAGGATCAGGCACAGCTCTTCAGCCTGTCTAAGGACATTTTCGCTTTGTCCACGGTTTCACATCTACCACCTTTCCTCTGTGCCTTAGTGGTTGCAGTCGCTATGTGGACTATCCACACAATTGCCTTGGATGCTATATCAGGCTCTACTCCCACCCTCCAGGAAGCTATACGCCGGTTCCAGATGCACCTTGTGGACCACTTTCAAGCTTGTATGTTTGGGTACCTCCCACCCCGTTGCCACCAGATGGTCTCATCCTGGTTCCCAGTTTGGTTCATCACTTCAGACCCCTTCCTACATACGTGCTCAATAGTGGCGCAAGCCCCTACACATGTAACCCCCTTCCTTCTCTTGGAGTTCCCGCTGGCAACAGGAGATAGCGTTTGCTTCTCTGGGGTGCCCTCCTCTCGCTGAAGTTTATTTAGTTAGTTTAGTTTACTTATTTGGAAGTGTCCATCCCCTGTTCGGCCTTCCCCAAATAAAATTTAATAGTTGAGCGTGAGAGTGAGAAGGAGGAGGTTTTTACGAAGGAAGAGAAGAGAAGGAAAAAGTAACAGAAGAACTGTTAAGTTTACTATCAAATAATTTGGTATTGTTGGGGCAATAGCTCCTTATTAAACACTTTTATATTCTTATATATAGAGGGCCAGCGATCCTCATATCTCTCATCCATTGCTCAGTGGGTTTTACCCGTGCAACAGTTCGGCGGAATCCATCAAAAGTTAACTGTGTTGCTTACTACAGGGGGGCTCATTGATTAACTTGTCAAAAAGCTTCATATAGGCTACTCAATGGCGCAATCAGGCCCTTCAATGTGGTATACCCCAGTTTATTTAGATGTTACAATATGCAGAGTTAAAGTTTGCCTTGGATACCCTACTCCAGGCTCAAAAATGTTTTCCCAAGAAAATAAAAATATAACTGATCAGCTCACCACAGTTTTTCACCAACTGCACCTGGTGGGTGACCGCACCAACCAACTTGCTGACCTTGTGGGTGACACTACCAAGTGGCTATACTGTGCAGAGTGTAAATTAAATGAGGTTGTTAGGGAAGGGGATATCTGCAGTAACAAGCTGTCCCTCATTTAATCTTGACAAAATATATATGGTTTTTCAAGTGGTGTGAATTTGCCATGGAGGGAGCTTCCAATTGGTTGAAAGTTAAACAGTTGTTATCCTCTTTGGACGTTGCAAGCGCTGATCAGGTCACATGTTACCTTATTAATAGTACCGTAGCTTACCAAGAGGTGAAAGAGACCATGATCCATCTGCTTGGGGGCAAAGTTAAAATGGCTTAGCGCAAGGCAAAGTTTTTGACAAATTTTTATCAAAAGAATGAGTCCTTGGTACAGTTTGAGGAGTGATTCACTACTGAGGCTCATGTGTTGTTGGGAGCAAATATCTTAACTAATGATGAGGTGAGCATAGCAATTATAGTGGCTGCTAAGCCATATCAAGAACTGTATAATGCTATGTCCTACATTCTTTATGAAAATGCAGAGCTATAAAAAAATCATTAGTCATTTGTACTGTCTATCTGTCACTTTTAGTGCTCCCAATGTGGAATGGAAAGCCCCCGCAACTGCTACTTAATCCCCACCAGATATGGTACAATGATGACTTTGCTATAATTTGCTGAGGAATACTCATCCACTTAATGCTCTAGCAAAGTTCTTCCGCCCCATTTTGCTCAGCCAGTTTGCCCTCACCACATTACAATCCTGTAATTAATTTCTAACATGGGTCTATGGGGGGAATGCAAAGACATGTGCTGTTTACTATTGCTTGTTTCTCGTGCGGCCAACGAAGACATTATGTGGCTAGCTGTCCAGAAAAACTGGATGTCCATGCGGTACCAGTTGCCCCAAATGAACAGGGAAAAGGGCAAGCAGAGTAGAGATGGGATGCTTTACTTCTACTAACTCAAATCTAGTTGTCCCTGAGGATTTCCACGAGCTGCTTGAGGTCAGTTTTGGAACTCAATACAACAATTTACTGTATCAACAGATCCCTTATGATATATTAGCCTTAAAACAAGGAGAGACCCCAATAACTCAGACACAGAGTTCTGCCAAGAGGTGCAAAAGCCATACATCTGGTAACCCCTTGAGCAGAATGGTACAGTCAGCGGCAAACCTTTTGCACATGTCGCAGCTTTGGAAAAGGTGGAAGTGGCAATTCCAGTAGGGAAAATTCCCAGGAATATCCATGTGTCGGCGCTGGTATTTTCACTTTTCTAAATAACCAAAAGCTCCTAGATGTTTATGTAATAAGCACCAATGGTTCTTCTTATTTTGAGTGTACATACTGTGACATTTTTTTACAAAATATCAAAATTATGGCGATTATTGATACAGGCGCTCCCATCAATATAATTTTCTCCAAGCTTGTAGCTAAGCTTCCACTGAAGCTTGATGTGTAACACTGAGTAGTGTATGGGATCACAGGGGCACAGAGCACTGTGTTGGTGGGTGCTTACAGCGTGCTGACAATGAGGTTTGGGTCAGTTAGGGCATCTTCTCCTGCTGTGGTTTTACCTAATAACAACTACAACATGATGATTGGAACCACATTCATGCGGCGCTTTGAGGCCATGGTCAATATGGCGGAAGAAACCATTAGCAATTTATGCTGACAGATCCACATTTATTTCACCTCCAGCGGAATCTCAAATGACTCCTTACGCTCCAGCAAAATTAATGTTGCATACAGTGATGGGGTGATTTCTGTTCAATATCAGTGGATGAAGTGGAGGACCTGAGCACTTCCTAATCAGATTTATGAGTACAATGGTATTCCACTGCAGGCGGTGAGTGCTTTAAGCATACATTCTGGGCATCAGGTCATAATAGGGATGGAGTACAAAATAGATATTTCAGAAGGTATATATTTGAGATTATGGGACCTATCAGCAATCGTGGCTTAAATCCCATGTGGCTTCTGTGCTTCTGCTACAGGGCAGGGGGAAGTGGAGGTGTTGTTAGCCAACTGTAGAAGGAATCTATGAAGGTTTAAGGGAACCAAATTTTGGCTTATCTGCATCTGGTTCCTATTGAGGAGGTTCATTAGATACATGATTTTGGTTTGTGTGACGATCTCAGGCTACCATGAAAAGCCTCATCTGGTGTAATGACTGTGGTTCCACAGGAGGCTCTAACTGGCCTGTCAGAGGATCAAAAAGACCGGGTGATGGATTTGTTTGCAAAATACCAAAGCATCTTTGCAGCTGATGGCCATGGCTTGGGATGTGCATGAGGGATTGTGCATTGATTGGACATGGGGGACCACCCTCCTATTTGGTCAAGGCCTATCATTCGCTCCAAAGTGGCAGAGAAATTTGTATCCGCTGAGATAGACAAATTGGTTGAGCAGGGAATTTTAGAGCCGTCAAAGAGTCCCTGGGCGTCCCTGGTGTTAATCATCAAGAATAAAGATGGCTTCAATTGAGTATTAATTGATTACTGGAATTTTAATAGCACTATGAAAAAAGACTCATATCTGCTTCCGCAAATTGATGATGCTTTAGATCGGCTTGGTGATGCCAAATATTTCTCCAATATGGGCTTGATATTGGGCTACTGGTAGATTGAGTTGCCAGCGGTGGAACAAGAAAACTGCGCTATAATCACCAAAAAAAGGGTTTTTCCAGCCAAAAACATATGCCACAGGGTTTGTTCAATGCCCCAGCTATGTTCCAGCGGGCTATGGACACTATTTTGGGTGATCTATAACTGTCTTGCGTTCTAGTCTACCTTGACAATATTAATGTGTTCTCAAGGACGTTCACAGATCATCTCAAACACTTGGAGCAAGTGTTCCGCCAACTTGCTGAAACTAACATCAAAATTAAGCCCCAAAGGTGCCACTTTTTTAGAGAACAGTTGTAATACCTTGGGTTTGTGATAGACTCCGAAGAGCTTAATCCTCATCCAGCAAAGGTGGAAGCTGTATGCAAGATGACTCAGTCAGGTAAAAACGCAATATTCAGGTGTTTTGGGTATGGTTGGTTACTACTGGCGGTTCATTCCCAACTTCAGTTGTATTGGGGCTCCGCTCTTTGAGCTATTAAAGAAAATTTTCACCTTTTCCTGGATGAAACAATGTCAAAACGCTTTTAATGTTCTAAGAACTGCGTTGTCTAGTGCGCCCATTTTGCAATACCTAAATTTTTAGAAGGAATTTATTGTACAAACGGATTCTTCCCTTTTGCTGTAGGGGCCATGCTATCCAGAAAAGATTATGATGGTGTGGAGCATCCCGTGGCGTATTGTAGCCAAAGCTTAACAGGTTCTGAACAAAATTACACCATGACTGAGAGGGAGTGCTTAGAAGTAATATGTGAATATAAACAGTTCTGGATATACCTTCATGGGGTGAAATTCAAAGTGGTAATTGATCACGCATCCTTGAGTTGGCTGCAGAATCTCTTTTTTTTAGTACTAGATGGTCCCAACCCAAGGGGGGATTCATCGATGTTTATTGAATTACGCCTGGGCTCCTAAGAGCCTGAGGCGAGGGAAGGGGAGGGAGGAGGCATCAAGAAAGGGAGGGGGTTTGCGCGCCAGAGCCGTGCTGCAGTGACAACTGAGCGGGGAGGGTTGGCGACATAGTGCAGACCTTCAGGGCCATCTCAAAGTGTACCTGAAAGTGGGTGATCATGTGTGGAAGGGTCCACACCTGCTGGTCAAAGGCAGCACGAAGGAAGGAGTTATGGATGGTCCAGATGGCTGTGGCATAGGCGAGGACACGGAGGGGTCGGTGGCAACCAGGCAATGTCTGCTCAAACATGAGGTCTTGCACAGGGTGTCCAGACCAGGGCTGAGCATGGAGGAGCGCGCGGGCCTTTGGCCAAAATGCGGCGACACCTGGACAGGTGAAAAAACGATGGAGGTGGGAGTCAATAGGCTCCACACAGCGGGGGCAGCTTCGGTGCTGGAAGGTAGGGCCAGTCCGGTCCCCTGTCCTGTATGAACAGTGGAGCACTCTCCATAAGGTGTTGGACACCTTTGCTGACAGGATGGGGTGATAGACGTCCTTCCACAATTCCTTAAGGTCAAATCTCACGGAGGGAGGGAGGAGCTCAAGGAGTCTTGGGCGGATGGGAGGACGATCTTGGGGGTTGAGGCGAGTTGTGACAACTTGTCCATTGTGCACAATTGCATGGCGACGTGGGCTGAGGCCAGGGCATTCCCTTCTGTATGGGAAGGCATGGTGGATCCGCGCGCCTACTCGTTTCAGGGAAAGGAGAGCCTGGTTCCAGTAGGGGGATGAGGATGGTTTTAGGCGATGGCCTGGGTGGTTTGTGAGCCACTCCCCTAGTGAGGTCAGAGATGCTCTAGGAAGACCCAGAGCTGCTGACACTGACTGGCGGAGGGCGGGCGCCCATTGGGGCATGGGGGTCGCGTCCCAGCAGACAATCGGCCATAGGAACTTCAGGAAGATTGTGGTGGCGTGGGATCGCGTGTCCAGAAGCCCTAGGCCCCCTTCATTGCAGGGTCGGGCAATGGTTGAGAGGGCTATTGGTGGATGGTTTGAGCCCCAGATCCAACAGCGGAGGAGTACATTGAGCCGCGTATAAAAGGCATCTGTGAATGGGCAGACGTGCGCTAGGAACCAGACTTTGGAGAGGAGGAACACATTGGCCATCAGAGCTCGACCCTGGGGGTGATGTGCCGCCGGTTCCAGCTGGCAATCCTGGAGTTAACTGCTGCAAGGAGCAAGTCCTCATTGTCTTTTAGCGCAACTCCTTGTTGGTTGGTGAGAACGCCCAGGTGACGGAAGGTACCGCGCTCAGGTTCAATACCAAATGGTGGGGGGAAGGTGGGGGAGCCGACCTGTACAACTGTTGTCTTGGAGGTGTTGACCATGGCGTTGGACGCCTTGGTGTACCTCTCAATGGTCACAGCAGCGAGGGCAACATCCCCAGGGCAGCCAAATGCAATTGCAGTGTCATCTGCAAATGCCATGGTGCGTGTGGGGGCTTTACCTGGGACCAGAATCCCTGTTAGCTTGTCCTGTAAGGAGGCCAAGAGGGGGTCAAGGGTGATGTTAAAAAGGATAGGGCTCAGGGGTCCCCTTGCCGGAGACCTTGTCCAACTGGTACTGCCATTGTAAAACCCATTGGCGCCAGGACTCTGGTGTGGAGCTGGTCATAGAGCGCTGATATCCAGCGCCTAGCTGCGGGTGGGAGATGGAAGCGGGCCAGGGAAGCATCAATATACTTCCAGGCTACCCGATCATATGCTTTCTCCATATCCAGAAGAGCCACAAAGCCATTCACCTTACGAGAGTTAGCAGTCAAAGTCACGTGAAGGTCATTATAGTTGTCCCATAACGACCTCCCCGGAATAAAACCGTACTGGGATGGGGAGAGGCGAGGTGAAACCCATTTGGTGATGCGGTTGGCCAGAAGCTTCGTGAAGAGCTTTTGGTCTGTGTTGATCAACGCTATGGGGCGCCAGTTCGCCAGGTTCTCACGGTCTGACTTCTTGTGAATGAGGGTCGTGGTTGAGCCTCTGGAGTCGGGGAGGACCTCGCCATTCACCAAGAGTGCAGCGAAGAGGTCGCTGAGGGTTCTGGCTATCACTGCAGGTTCCAGAAGGTACACCTCAAAGGGTATTCCGTCTGGGCCTGGGGCTTTAAGCCGTGGGGATTTCAGAAGGGTTTCCATCACCTCCTGGATGGAAATAGGCGCCAGTAGAGCCTCATCAGCCCGTGGGTCAATGGGCGGCTCTGGAGCCCGCCACAGGAAGTCTTGGATGTCCGATGGGTCCACCTGGGTGGCATGGAAGAGGCTGGAGTAGAAGCGGTGTAGTTCCTGCGTGATTTCCTCCTTATCTGAAGTGGTTGTAGTGCCAATCTTCAGTGCAGTAATATCCTGCGCTGTTGACCAGGCTTTCTGTTTCTGAAAGAAGAAGCGGGTGGGGCGTTCCCATTGAGCATAGTAACGAGATGTTGTAAAGTTTGCTGCCCGTTCTTCCTGAAGTGTGAGCTCCAAGCGGAGTGCTTCCTGCGCCGCTTCCCAGTCTTCCAACCATCTGGGAGAGGGCGAAGGCTGGCAGTTTCGCTCTAGATGTCTGATTCTGGCTTCCGCCCTTTTGACTCTGGCGCGAGCTGCAGTCATCTGGGCTTTGGCACAGTTGTAAGCAACGCGGGTGATGCCCTCCTTGGTCACCGCCCATCTAGCCTTGTGGTCAAGCAGGTGGGGTGGGGGGAGGTGAGAGTCTCCCGGATGGTCATAGACAGCTTCTCCTTAGTGAAGGGGTTGTTGAGAAGAGCTGGGACAACCCTAGGCCAGAACCTACGCGACGGTCTAAGTGTGGTGGTGAGGACAACGGTGAGTGACCTGTGATCACTCAGATGGTTGTCACGAGAGATGGGAGAGGAGACGCGGCCAATTAGCAGGGGGCCAATCAGTGCCATATCTATGCGTGACGCTGACTGGAAAGCTCCTCCATCATACTGGATCCTAGTCATGCAACCTAGGCCAGACGCGGAGGGTGGAAGCGCATCTATAAAGCCACTCAGGCGAAGGAAATCCTGGAGGCGACTTGATCCAGGGCGTTCCTTTGCTGCAGGGGGGTAAGAGTCACGGACGCGACTTATGGTTGTGTTGAAATCTCCTAAGAGGACTGTATTCCGTGGGAGATTGAGTTGGAGGAGCTCTTCCAAGAGCCGATTTTGCTCCTGACCTGCATTAGGCAGGTAGATGCTTGCAGCGAAGAAGGAGAAGTCAGGAGTGGTGAGTTTGGCCAGTATGAGGCGGCCACCTAGATATTGTGAAAAAGAATGGGTTTTAACCCGGGGATTCAAAACAATAAGGGCGGCATGGTTTGTCCAGAAGGAGTTGCCTCCAAACTGTTCATTCCATGCAGATTGTTCGTGGGGGAGGATATGGGGCTCCTGGACAGCAGCGATGTCAATTTGTGCTGACCTGAAGTTTCGGAGGAGGCGGGCTCTCCGCTTAAAGTCCCGCAACCCATTTGCGTTGATGGATTGCAGGGCCAGGGTGCTGCCATGGGGACTCATAGCTGTTCCCCTCCATGTCCTGGGGGGTTGCCAGCGCTTAAACCTGCTGCTGTGAGGCGGCTAGTTTTGAGTCCTTTAGCTTGACTATTAGCTGCAATCCGTGAGGAGCGTCGAGGGTTCTGAGGGGAAGGAGAGGGTGGGGGGCGGAGGACCCAGTAAGCCAGCCTAGGATGCTGCCCCCGCTCCGTTGCAGGGGAAGGACCTGAGGGTGCTCAATGGTGACCTCCGCGGTGTCCCCATTTGATGAGTCTGAGTCCATATTCACTTCCTCCAACACTTCAAAGGATCCGCGCGAAATGGACTGTGGGGTTGGGGTAGGACTCTTTGAGGTGGCACTTCTACCGCAGGCCGCGAGTTGCCAGTCCATGCTGGTGGGCATAGCTCCATTGGGAGCTGAGGGCTGATGCGATAAATCGCTGGTGGAGGTTGGTGGGGGTGCCGCAGAGCCCTGAGTGGGGGTGGCTGACGAGGGGCACCCTGTGGGAGATGCCTTGCGCTTGGTGAGAGAGGGAGTTGACTCTGGGAGATTGGAGGGGGTGCCCATTGGAAGGGGGGCATGAGCGCGAAGGTATCCCATACCAATAGTGGGGTTAGCTGTTTCAACTGCTAGGCGTAAGGCCTCAGGGGACAGGTCTTGAACAGGAACCCATTGTGTGGGTTGTGGAATTGCTGCTGCAGCCATGTGGGATCGTTTTTGGCCTGGTTTAGGCCCCTGGGTGGTGGCTAAGAGGGCTTGTTTTCGAGCTGTGCAGCCACTATACAAGTGTTCAAGGGCGTTACACCATGAACACCGGGGGCGCGCCTGATCAGGGTCGACAAAAAAGATCTCAGGGCATGCCCCAACTACTGCCACACGAGGAATAACCTCAATGTTATGGGATACAGTGGGGGAGGGGATGAACGACGCCCTAGCAGTGCGAGCTCTTTGAGTGGGAGCATAGTAAGAGGGGACGCTAAAGTCCACTGAAAGAACAGACCCAAACTCCATTAAACCACGATGGAGTGCCAGTGTAAGAGACTCAGGATCAACAGTCGTTGGTAGGTTGGAAAAAGTAACCCATGAAATTTTCTCCAGGTGAGAGCGTGTGCGGGAGATGCGAAGAGATCCGCGTGGAATAATGACCTGGAGGGTGGCAGCATGGTCAGCAAGGGCAGCTTCAGTGAAGCCCACATTGATGTAGTGGCCCTCCACTGATTCATGGATGGTGGTGTTAATAGGGAATGTCTCCGCAATCGCTGCAAAGTATGAGAAGTAATCCTCTGTATAGAATTCAACAGGGTTATGCCCATAATAAAGGCGAATTGCGTGGGAGAGGGTTGAACGAGGTAGAGCTTTTTGCGCTCTAGTTTCGGCCCATTTCTTCTTAACATCAGCAATAAACGCCACTTCACGGGGATCAGCTTTGGGTAGCGTTGGTGCCAGAGGTTTTTGCCACGCCCCAGTGGCTCCTTTGGTACGTTTGTGTTTGCTTTGGGCTGCAATTGCAGGTTGAGTGTGAGCTGTTGGTTTGGACAAGTTTGCGGAGTTCCCTTGTTTCTGGAATGTTACAGCAGTTGCTGGCGTCATATTAAATTGAGGGGCGGTTTGTTGGGCCTCGCTAAATTGGGGAGGCCCATCCAGATTGGAATTAACTCCAGCCAGTTGGGAGGAGGGAGATGTTTCATCACCATCCCAATCTATTTGGGTAAATTCAGCCCGAGTATTTGCTGTGATTTCGTGGGCAAAACTCACTGGCTGATTGGTGAATTGGTCGTTTTCTGCATATTTAGATAAAGTGCCGACTTGAGAAGTGACGATTATGGGGTTTAAATGGGACGGGTGAGATTGGAACTGGTGTGAAGCTCCAAAATCTGAACCATTTAAATCCCCATTGGGAAGAGTAGATTGTCCCAATTTGGTGCTTAGTGAACCAGAATGTGCGGCTAATCCAACCTTACATCCGAGGGTTTGGGGGCCAGGTGATTGTTGGGCCTCGCTAAATTGGGGAGTCCCATCCAGATTGGAATTAACTCCAGCCAATTGGGAGGAGGGAGATGTTTCATCACCATCCCAATCTATTTGGGTAAATTCAGCCCGAGTGTTTGCTGTGATTTCGTGGGCAAAACTCATTGGCTGATTAGTGAATTGGTCGTTTTCAGCATATTGCGATAAAGTGCCGACTTGAGAAGTGCCAATTACGGGGTTTAAATGGGACGGGTGAGATTGGAACTGGTGTGAAGTTCCAAAATCCGAACCATTTGAATCCTCATTGGGAAGAGTAGATTGTCCCAATTTGGTGCTTAGTGAACCAGAATGTGCGGCTAATCCAACCTTACATCTGAGGATTTGGGGGCCAGGTAGCTGGGTATCGCCCCTCATGGAGGGAGCCAGAAACATGGTGTCAGCAATAATAGATGGGGCTGAATTAACTGACACAATTGGGGAGGTGTCTGTCCGGATGGGCTGAGTTGCATTCAACTGAGCAGACGCCATTAAAACAGCGTGGGTGATGGCCTCCTTGGTTGGAGGGGGCCCAGCGGGTTGGTGGGAGGCAGCACACACAGAGCTGTTAGGCGTGCAGGTTGCAGAAGTGTGATCAGGTGAACTGGCGCTAGTTGGAGTAGCTCCAGGTTGGGGGTGGTGCCTGCTTTCATGGCTGCTGCTTGAGAGCGGGTGATTCTGGTTGACCCTGAGGTGGGTAACCGAGGGTTGCTTCGTTTGGGGGTGGTGCTGGCTCGTTTGGCATAGCCTGCGGGTTCTTTTGCGGGGTTTCCCGCCATATTTGCTAATAGTTTTCGTAAATCTCTTTAGTGGAGCTAAATTTCAGGCTGAATTGATTTTCGAAAAGTGATGCTTAGCAGAAAGAGATTTTATTTGGCTGCAGAATCTCCGTGAACCTAAAGGATGGCTTGCACAAAGGTCCTTGAATCTCCAAGCATACAACTTTGATATTGTACATCAACCAGGCAGAAACACCAGAATGTGGACTAAATTTCCTAATTACTGACGGTTGCCTTTATGGCGGATTTGGCAGACATTATATACAAGAAGATGATTGTTGGCAAATATCACAATGAGCCGCCACAGATGATCAAAGTGCTGGATGGGCTGCTACGGGATACCTTTGTGCGTGAATAGGAACTGTATAAACGGATTGGTGAATTGACACTAAGTTTCCCAAAACCTTCCTCTAGACCTGCAATTATTATGGGCGCTCATAGAGCATTAGGTCATGGAGGGTTGCAAAAAAGGCTGGAGTTCTTGAAACCCCGTTACTAATGGGAGAATATGCACTATGATGTGATCAAAACAGTTAGCTGTCATCATCAGTGCCAAGTGGAGAAACCATCCCACTGGAAGCCCACCTACCAGCTGGTTAAGCCTCAGTTTGCATGGCATATTTTTTCTCTGGGTGTGGTGGGGCCTCTGCCGACTGGCACAAACTTCAAGTATATAAAGTAGCCATTGACCATTTGACAAGATGGGTGGAAGCAATGGCAATTAATGATTTAGGGGCTGTGACCAGCGCAAAGTTCATCCTGGAGTGTGTCATACAGCGATATGGCTGTCTGCAACTTATCCTCAGGACAACGGAACCAATTTCACATTTCATATACCGCCCAAGTTGAATGAACTAATGGAAATCCGCGGGGTCTTGACTACACCCTACCACCCTGAATCTAATGGTATGGTAGAACGGGTCAACAGAACCTTGGTAAATATTCTCCACAAACTTGTAAAGGATTATCCGTCAGAATGAAGCACCCTCTATACTGCTGTCTTTGCATACAATATTAGCTACCACTAGGCAACCAGCAAGAGTCCTTTCCAACTACTTTATGGAAGACATCCTACGTT
The DNA here is from genome assembly GCA_022478985.1 of Massospora cicadina. Taxonomy (NCBI): domain Eukaryota; kingdom Fungi; phylum Entomophthoromycota; class Entomophthoromycetes; order Entomophthorales; family Entomophthoraceae; genus Massospora; species Massospora cicadina. The sequence goes on along the minus strand of JAKSZP010007047.1, from coordinate 29,049 downwards.
GCCAGCATTGCTTTATTCCTGTGTTGAGGATACCAGTGGAGTCGAGCCCCAACGCTATTTGTCCGCCTTAACTGACACGCTGATTAAACTCCAAATTGAAGCATATTCAAATATTCTAACCAAGAAGATATAGAATCAGGCGGCTGGTCAATGTAGACGTAACAGCCTGTCCCAGTTTGCTGTAGGAGATCATGTCTTGTTCCATGACCAACATGGATTTGGACAGAAGAACAAGCTTGCCAGTATATGGATTGGACCATTTGAGATAATTGAGAAGACTGGTGTCAACGCCTACACCATTATGGAACCTGCAGGTGGTTAGATTATCAACTGAGCACACGCAGTTCCTTTAGCCATACAAGCAATAGGAGCTTATCATCCAGTCAAGGGGGGTAATGTCGAGATTCTAATATTACTGGACAATAATCTATAGTTCTGGAGGATCGTAAATTATATTTTAAGCAAACTTCAAGATTGAGCAAATAGATTATGTCAATACAAAGTCAATTACCAAAAGCAATTATGGCTCAGCAAATTAGGGAATTCCGCCAAAGCCTCCATGTTTGAATGAAACTTTTAAATTGTAGCAAATAGGATTTGCTAAGCGAATCATGTTGGATCCGTTGAGTAATACTGAGGATTAATAGTTGAGCGTGAGAGTGAGAAGGTGGAGGTTTTTACAAAGGAAGAGAAGAGAAGTAAAAAGTAACAGAAGAACTGTTAAGTTTATCACTTAATAAATTGGTATTTTTGGGGCAATAGCTCCTTATTAAACACTTTATTATTATTATATATTGAGGGCCAGCGATCCTCATATCTCTCATCCATTGCTCAGTTGGTTTTACCCGTTGAACAGTTCTGCATAATCCATCAAATCCGCCAAAAGTTAACAAAGCCTCAATTGGGGAGAGACCATCAATGAGTTCACCCATTGATTGTATTTTGAGGCTCAAACGTTGGTCACAGAAAATCATCTTACATTAGATGATTCTATCACCGCCTCAATTATAGTCTTTATAAATATATCTAATATTCTACTCTGACTTATAGCTGTGAAATCTAACTTGATGTCCCTCCTCCATATTAAAGAAGCTATCTTGGAGATTTTTAATGAACTACACAAATCCACTGGGCCACCTCGTTTTAATAATAATAAGCAAAGGCAACAAATGTTAGTAGTTACACCCCCAATTCATTTAAACCCAAATTATTCTGCATTTTTCTGCAAGAAATACAACCACACTGTAATTTTTGTCATACTCTTCAAAGTAAGACGGAAAAAGATCAGTCAGTATAGGGCAGAAGCTTTCTATGCTGACGACAATCAAGTGCCTCAAGGTCCTTGTTCTAGTTCTAGTTCTATTCCTATTAACTTGGGACGTTTTGTGTTAGCTGCGCCTATAGAATTAGACGTACCTCTTTCTATCCAAGGAAATAAAGATCTTCAGATTTTTTATTTATACATTGGCTAATAACCTAAACAAATTTTGGAGGTCAGCTCCTCTATGAAAAGCCAAGCGTTAGCAGATAAACCTTTATATGCATTGAACAGCCCTGAGTTTGGCTGCAGCAAAATCCTCTGATTGCTTCAAAACAAATACATAACTAAAGTTTACTAGCTGAAAATTCCAAGTTTGGCTCTTTGGTGGTTTGAGTATAGGTAGTTGTTCACAAGGTTAAAATCCTGGCTATAATTAATACTGGTTCACTGGTTAACGTTTTATCCTCCCAACTTATCCAGAAGATAAAATGGCTTAATTTTTGCTGAATTCCAGGGGATTAAGATGCTCGCTGGTGCTAAATATCCCTGGATTTCAACAATAATTTGCAGGAGAAGTTACACTCTCTACTGCGGGAACAGATATTTTTAGGGGAATATTTGACCACTTATATCTAATATAATGGAAACTTTGATAATAATAAAATGGTGGGTCTTTAGAGATTTTTATTATTAACATTCTGGGGTCAAGAAGCAAACCTTTCCAAGATCTTGATGCTTAGTATTTAAAGCTATCAATACTCAAAGTAATTTGGGGCACAAAATTTGGATTAGGCTAGAGATAGTAAAATTAGGGAATATTAGGTTTTGGCCTATCTGGTCTCTCAAGACTCGCCTTGCTTTGATGAACGACTAATTTATGGTCAATAGTGGATAGGATAAATCATTGAGGCAAGGATTCAATATAAATAAATAAAAAATTGGGCGGGAACTTATTTGCACCTGATGAGCCCCCTCCAAGGCTATAAAAAGGGGGTGGTCGCAGCATAGGTGGTTGGACTAAGTTATAATGGGATGGGGAGGACCCTTGGAACAATTATCCCAACTTTTCTGCAGGTTTTGTGAATCCTTACTAATAGCCATGAAGTTATTTAACCAAGAAGTGAGGGCGTTAGTATTACCCAAATTTTCAGGGTTCCACCAATAATTGACCAGGGTTTTTTGGCCAATGTAAACCATATCAAAACTCAAAATACTCTTATTGCAATATCAGACTTGTAGTTGTCCAACAGATTTGATACACAAAGCTGAATATGGGACAGTGGGCAATCAGTTGACTGAGTCATTGGGGCATATTCTGCCTTACTTCTCTAATTTAAAAACTTTTAATTACTGCTCTCACTATCACATTAGAAGGTGATAATTACAAGTTGCTTATTGGAGTTTAATTGATGCAAAAGTTTAACCGCATCATCAAGCATAAAGAAATACCTTTTGCTTTTAGGTAATGGGTACCATTAATATTTAAACTCCCAGTCAAAAGTAAAGAGAGCCCCAAAAAACAAACTTTCCTCCATTTATAAAGTCAAAATTCAAGCCTTGGGAGAAAGATCAAGTTATCCCTTGAAGCTGTGAACGCAGAAGTTGGGATCCCTCTAAATGCCCCCATCCTATTAAGATACCTTCTGGATCACAAATTATTGTGGATACAGGGATCAAGATTAACATCCCTTATAATCAAGTTTTGGAGCTAAGTGGACACCCAATCTTTTTTATCAAAAAAGTGCTGACCTGCCCTGAGATTTTGGATCCTGCCTATGGGAAATCTATCTCTATACTATTAGGGAACCTGAAAGAATAAAATTCCTTAAGCTTATCAGTATGCCCTTATTTCTTCTGTAAAATTATGTCCCATTGAAAATATCGCTAATTTGAGTTGCTTTGGCTTCTTACAAGATTTAGAGTTAGATCTCTAAACACAATAGCTCTGGTTGAAAGTAAAATTGGAGACAATCTCACCCTTAATGAACGCCAGAACGTTGAAGACCTCCTTGAGGAGTATTGCAATATTTTTTCCTCAGTGCCAGATAACTATGTAAAAATGTTGAGGTAATTTACCAAATTGAGACTTTAGGACCACCCTCCATTTAAATCTTGGTCATATAGAAAATCTCTAGTTGAGGAGTTCAAATGTCCCTAAAGCTACAGAAACTGTTTGAAGTGAGGTTATTTGTGTCATCTACAAGCCTGTGGGCTTCCCCACACTTATTAATTTGGAAGAAGGATGGTGGTCACTATGTTGTCATAATTTTTGCTGACTCAATTCTATTAAACAAAAAGTTATCTATCCATTGCCATGTATAGATGATTTCTTATACTTAATGTTGGGTTCCCATTATTTTTTGGCTATCGATCTCACCAGTGGGTACTGGCAAATTGACTTGTTACCTGACAACTGTGAAAAATGTACCTGCAATTTCAAGTGAAGGACTATTTGATCCTACTTAAATGCCGCAGGGGTTATGTACTTCCCCTGCCACCTTCCAACGAGCCATGGATGGACTCTTGAGCTTTTTAAATGCTCCTGTTGCTAGTTTATTTTAACAATATTACCATTTTTCAAGAACCTTTACTAATCACATAGCTCATCTAAGTTAAGTTTTCTAGCAGTTGTGGCAATCTTTACTAAAACTAAAGCCATCAAAATGCACCATTTTTGGAGCAAAATGTATTTTGTGGGCCATAAGGTAGGTAAAGCCAATCTATCCCCAATGGATGACAAGGTCATGGCAACTTCTAAGATTCCTGAAAAATACCTACATGATGCACGGGTTTTTTAAGGATGATGGGATATTATTTCCAGTTAATTACAACTTTTCTAATACCTCTGAGCCACTAGTATATTTTTTGAAGAAGGGTATATCCTTCCTTTGGAAAGAAGAGAAACAGCAGGTCTTTGACCAATTGTGCATCACTCTCTCCCACTCTCCATTACTTATACATCCTGATTTCAACAAACCATTTCTATTTTTTATTCATGCTAGCAATATAGCTATAGAGGCTATATTATCTCAGCATGATAATAACTTAGTGGATCATCCCATCGCCTATTATAGCAAACCCTTAACAGAGCTGAACGCAACTATAGTGTTATGAAACACTAATGCTTGGCGGTACTACTGGCTATTAAGCATTTCTGACCCTATTTTTATAATAATCATTTTACCATAATTACTGACATGCTTCCTTATAATGACTGCAACAAATGAAGGATCCTGATGTGAGGTTAGCCCAATTGGTGTTAAAACTTAAAAACTACGATTTTTACATCATTTATCATCCAGGGCCTATAATCTAAAATGTGGATTGCTTATCCAGGCTCCCCATATCACCTTTGATTGGCCCTGAGGAAAATCGACTCTAAGTTTTCTTAACCAACTACAACTATGGAAAGATGAATCCCTAACCTTTAAATAAGAATTAGCAAAAAAATTGGCGAATCTCCGAGTTAAAAATGGCAAAATGTACAAAATTGTATGTCCAAAAATGGTTGCCATACATATGACATTTGGCTTGGACTGACATAATATTGGAGGGACATCTGAAAGTTGGCCATAAGGAAATTCAGAAAACCTACCAGTAACTCAAGGCTCAATTTTACTAAGAAGGGACGCTTGTCTCTACTTAAGATGTATAAGAGTCCTGCCTGGTATGTAAAAGTCAAGCCAGACTTAAACCCTGACCTCAACCTCCAGTTGTTCCACCATGTAAAACCTTCCATACTATTAGTATTGACATTGTGGGACCCCTCCCTTGAGCCTCTGATGTTTATCAGCTCCTCCTTCTAGGAGTTGATTATTAAACTACGTTGATCAAAGCTATATCTATACCCTCCACTTCAGCAAAAGCTACTGCCACGTTTTTATATAATCTAATTATCACCTAGTTTGGGTGCCCTAGCATAATTTTCTCTGATAATGGTTAGAATTTTGATCGTCACTGGTGAATGGTTTACCAGAGCTGATGAGATCCACTCAGGTATATTTCACTCCTTTTATCCTGCAACCAATGAAATAGTAGAGCTTGTGAATGGTACTCTAACTTCAACCTCTCGAAAAATGGCCATGACTGGCCCTCTTCATTGCCCTAATATTTTCCTTATGAAATTTTGGCCTATATAATAAGCTATCATCAAATTATTAAGATGTCACCCTTAAAAGTTGTATGGAAGAAATACCTCAGCTGCTTTCTAAAGTGCAGGCCTGTTAGATCAAGCTTCCCCCAAAGCCTCTTGAGTTTCTATGTGAAGTATTGTCAATGATATTATCTGACTTCCAGGCCCTGGCTTCTGAGAACTTTTCTGCTACCACTAATAGAGAAACTAGTTGGTTTAAAGATAAGCATGAACCTATGCACACATTTCAAATGGGTGATTTAGTCATTTTCTACCATCATCAACCCTGGAGAACAGATAACAAATTGGGAACCAAATGGTTGGTGCCCTACAAAGCTATTCATAAATGAGGTAACGAAAACTCAATTTGTGAGGTCTCTCAGGGCACAGTGATAAGTCACATAAACAGTTGATTTCTCCGGCTGTTTTCCCTCCTGCGTCAAGATCTATAGGTGGCGTTGTCAGGATTCCTACCCAGCTCAAATATTTTTGTGTATCTGATGAAAGAAATTGAACCCATTCCGATGATATAGAAAAACTATTGTCAGGGATAATCCCCAATTAAATTAAGGCCTTCCAATATCAAGGTTCAACCCTGACTTGTTTATACAAATATTTATTATTCAAAACCCCATAATATAGGGGTTCAACACCAATCTATGTGGCAATCAAATCCTGTTCAACAGATGTAAACATAATGCCACAGAATCCCCAATTGGCAATGAGTTTAGATCTTGGTTCATAAACGCTTGGAGATTTACTGAGAAATAACTACCTGATCTCCCATATGATAAATATTTCTAAGCAGATAAACTTTACTCTTTTATCGCCATTAGCAATTTGGCTTACCTCTATTCATTTGGGGATAAAAATATATTTATGATTTACCACTCAAGGAATTGTATCCTGAGTGAAGAATTTTTGGCCAATAAAAGTAAAACTTATAATTTAACACCTAGGAAATTCAGGTCCCCAGGCCTCAAAAGATAAAGGACAAGTGGTTAAACACCCCCCTTTGTCCTGACACACCCTTTGACAATTTCATACTCAAAAAAAGCTGAAGAGGTCGCAATACATCCTGTCCTGGCAATGCACCAGCTTCTGTAGTTTCCAGAAGTTCATGATTGACTGGTGGTCCATTCATACAGTAACTTCATGACACAACCCTGAAGGAGGTACAGTCAATTCATAAGCTACCACACCACAGCTGCCAATTCTTTGTCATTGATGGCTCAGGACTGTTTGGATGAAGAAACATGCATGAGAAATAAGTGACTGGATGTTACAAACCATCCTGCCCCTGAAGCAGCACTGCCCCATCATAAGCTGATGATGCATCACATATGACTTTTAATGTCTTAGTGGGGTCAGCGTTCTTGAGAATGGGTGATGCCACAAACACCTCCTTAATGGCATCAAATGCCTGTTGTCATTCCGCAGTCCATCAGAACAAGAAATTCTTTCCTGTCAAGGGATGAAGCGGCATCGCCAGCTGCAAGAGGGCAGAGGAGAATTCTTTTAAAAAGATGATGGTACCCAAGAAGCTCTGCACCTGTTTCTGAGTGGTGGTAGTGGGCCACCAGAGGATGGCCTCAAGCTTGTTGGGAGGAATTGTGTAACTATCCTTCAGGACCAAGTTACCAAGGAAGGTAACCTCATCCCTGAAAAGCTTTCACGAAGAGGGTTTCACACAGAGGTCAGCCTTTTGAAACGCAGCCAACACCGTCTCCAGGTCCTTTTTTGCTGCTCAGGAGTGGGGGGATGCATGAGTATATTGTCAATATATGCCACTTTACAGGTGAAATGAAGGTCACTGAGCACATCAATTATCCGCTGGAATGTGACCTGAGCTTTTTTAAGCTAAAAGACATCACACAGAACTGGAAAATTCCTCTCTAAGTATGAACTGCTGTGAGCCACTCCTGACATTCCACCACCCAAATATGGTTGAATAAATTCATGAGATTGAGCTTCAAAAACACCTGTGATTTTGCAATCTCCTGTCTAATCGTCTGCTTAAGGGGAAGGGGAAAGGGGATATTGAACTTGATACTATTTAAATGGCCATAGTCTATTCAGGGGCGCATGCACTATTGGTATTCCGAGCAAAAACTATAGGTGACGCGATGGTAGACATTTCACTAAATACCCAACCTTTTGTAAGCATTTCATCCAAACACACCTCCAGAGCCTTGTTCTGAGCAGTATAAGGGATAAGGGGCATATGTTGTTAATTACATTTACTGTCAGGTAGAAGGCCAAATCATACTCATATTGAGAGAGAAAACAGTTGGTTTTTCCAGATCAAAAACGTCCAGGAACCAGGCTATTCTAGAAGGGAATCCGCCAACAGCGCTGTGGGGGACAGGGTTAAAACAAATGACCCTACTGACCTAAAAGGGGAAAAAGTGTTGATATTGTAAAATTTATCACACACATGTGGATTCAGATAATAAAATGTTGGGCTCCAGTCAATACTCACCTGTTGCCACTTCCACCAACCAACTCCAGTATAATTGGAAACAACAAGTACAGCACAGCGGTGAGCCAATAACAGAAGCCATACCCAAGCATTGAAATTATATGGGCTGCCTCAAGCATAACGCGTCATTTAGAGTAATGACACACTCAATACCAAAGACCTAATATTAAGATCCAGTCCAAGTCCTGAGCAACTTGTAAGCTCACAAATTTCATAGCTTCACCCATTTTGTGAAAATTTGGGGATCTTTGGCACTTAACTTCCTCCTCTGTGGTGAGCGCCATTATTAAACTCTGATGCTATGACCTCTTGATTATAGCTCACTTCATCTCCCTATGTTTCCTTGCACAGGTTCTTTATATGTGCAATTAATATTTGTTTATAAAATCTAATAAATTATGTGGTTGTTTGATACAATTATAAAACTTTTGTATCCAGTTGAACGTTTTACAACCATCTATTTCTTCTGCTCAGGATCCTCCTTGTAACAGATACAATCTTCCTTCAAACCACTGATGAAGGTACTGAATAAACTCTAAATAACAAGGCATCAAATCCCTTCAACTTCTACTCTGAAGTTGACAACTTCTGGATGTCCACAGAACTTAACCTACTGGCAGCAGGTTCAAAGGTTCTAAAGGAACTTCTACTCTTAAGACTTGACTACTACTTCTGTCTTAGAAGTCTCTCCTTGGACTTATCCAGAAATTATAGTTTAATGGCCTTATTAGTGAAGCTTGTATCCTTTCCTTCTGGTTGAACTTAATCTAGGATTAAGTTCAGAGGTTCTTCTCTCTATTGACGCAGGAAACACAGAGAACTTGATATTGATATTTAGCTTCAGGTATATCTGATTCCCTTAACTAACCCAAGAGTACCAAAAATACAACAAATGTATAATAAACTATAGTATGTTTGATCTAAAAATATTCTGCTTTATTTAATAAAATAAGGGAATATAGGGGATTCAGCGCCCAACTCTTCTGTTGGCGCCTCATTGAATGGCAGTCATTGCTAATGAATTTACCCTCAACGAATCTCTCCACAACAAATGAGGCTTTTGCTCACCCATCCAAAAGAGTTGGGCTCTAATGCCAACTAACTAACAATCGCCATGGATTAGATTTGAGGTAGTGTGTCCTAAGCTCTCATTTTAAACCAGCGGAATAACTCTATCAGGCTATCAACCTGCTTAGGTAATGGGACTCTTACCCATTATCAGCAATTTGCATTGCCTAAAAGTCTAAACTGCCAGTTTCTGACTCCAAAGGCGTTGTCAACACCTAGCAACTCTCAATAAACCCTCAGTCAATTGGTGACAAACCCAATTGACTCCTATAAGCCAATTAAATTATCAATATTTTGATATACAATCTAATTGCTTGTTTATTGTCAGGGACAATCCCCTAACAAAAAATTATCAATCTGGCAGGTCAAAACCCAGAGGATTAATATATATTTGTTCAGGACTTTTCTTTCTTGTTGAAATCACTATTGCAACCTATTCAATTCAAGACTGAATCTAGTTTGATAATCTCACAGAGGAGATTAGTCTGCGCCCATGTCAGGGAGCAGTTGGGCAATCAAGGTAAGAGGAGCAGGTGGAAGGCCCGCGGTCTCCAACGTTTGAAAACGCCCCAGAGAATCCAGCAGAATTGACAAAAATACTAAAAAACCGGCGGTCACTATTTCCCCTGAGATACTTGCATGGCAAGCATGATGCAACCAGTACATCAACACGCCACACTCCCAGCCACTTTTGTTGGTGGAATTCGAGTCCGCATGTTTCTGGACATCCAAAAAATGGCCTTATGGGAAAAATTTTATGAAGATGTACATACAATTTTCCTGACCACGGTGTATGTTGCACCTCACTCCATGTCACGCGGTTGGCTGGACCTAGGTTTCAAAAGCAAAATGGCAGCAGACGAGGCTGCAGCGGTGCGCATAGTGGTCAACCTCCCTGAAGGGCAATGGGTCATCGAAACTAAATGCACCAGATGGACAAAATCAAACCAAGTTTTCCTCACGTTTGACTTTTTGCCTACTATGGTAAAATGTGATAATTTGGAACAACACCTGAAAGATGGTCTCGCCATATACAGCAAAATACAATCTTTTGAAATGCAATGCTTCATGCTGATGCCACACCTGTGCACCAGCAAAGACATTGCAGTACTGACCCCAACTGAGGAGATCGTGAAGGGCCTAACCCAGATCCCGCACTCCACTTTTATTGATATCGCAGGGCATACCACCCACCCATTCCAGGTGACCGTGGACAGCGCGCCCCCCATCTGCACCCACTGTGACGCATTTGGCCATAAGGCACACGTGTGCCCCATCAAGGAGGGCGTCACATTCCAAGAGCACCCCTCAGCAGCCATGGTCAGTGGAGAGGCGCACTACGAACCAACCACAAGCACCAAGGAGGCCTTCCCGTGGGGAGCACAAGGCTGCTACCTACTGGTAAAGCCTATCTCCCCACAAGAGCGGAAGAAGGCCAAGCAGGCCCGTAGGGCCACAGCCAAGGAAGCGGCCAAAGCCACCACCGCTATCCCACGCTCACAATGCCAGGAGGACATGGAGACCTTCGCAGCGGAAGCAACTTGGGAATCCATCAACCAAATCAGATTGGGAAGCCCATGCCAAGTGGGCCACTCAATCCAAGGATCCAATGGGAGATTTGATCTCACCCAATCGTTGCACCCAAGCTCCAGTTGAAACTGACTTGGGACCCATCCTAACTGAAAAAATTTTTTTTGACCTGCTCAATGGTGCACCAAACTCACCCGCACAGCAAAAAATTCGTCTGACGTTGGGAAAACAAAAGTGAAGGCTAAAGCCAACGCGACTCTTTCCACAAAAATCAACAAAAACTCCGATAGCATTGCTGCTAACACCTGCACTGCTGTGAAGGCCCGCGGGGATCTAGAAGAGGATGGTGGGCCTGGGTGCCCACCCACTTGCACCTAAGGTGCGATGGGGGAAACCTTCATCATAGGGACGTTGAATATTTCCATACTCAAGGCCTCCCCGTCCTGGGCTAGGAAACTGAGTTTTTTACAACACAATTTACCCGTGGATATCCTGGCCATCCAGGAGTCTCACTGTCCACGAGGTTCCAAGGAAGCTTGGAAAGCAATGCTCCTCCCATCCCTATCCATTTGGTCGATGCACTGTGGGGTGCTAATTTGGAAAAATAATTTTTTCAAATTTTTGTCCTCAGAAACATTCCTAAATGGCCGAGTGCTTGTTGTCACCTTCTTGTGGGCTGACGTAGCACATGCAATCGTCAACATCTATTCCCCAAATGGTGCACGTAAGCATCAGGAATTTTTCTCATCAGTCAAATCCCACCCCGCTACCCACAGACTCCTTCATAGTCGGCGACATGAACTGTTGGCTAAACACACCAATGGACTGGTGGCCTTCCTCACCCCACCCCCCCAGGGTCACGTAGAACTACGCGTTCTAAAGGCCACCCTCAGGTTAATGGATGTGCTGCCGTGGCATGCCCCACTGCTCAAAAACATGACACGGCCCCACATCCACAATGGCCAATTAAGATCCATGACCCGCATCAATATTATTCTAACGCCAGCAAAATTCCAACCCCACATCTCCCACTTCAAGTCAACAAAATTGGAATTCTCTGACCATTGACTGGTCTCGCTAACCTACCACCTACCTGTCACAGCTGCTAAGGCCCCACATTGGTACAAAATCCGCCCCCCGAGCTCGGGTCGCTGGGATTTTCCACGTGGGTAGAAGAGGTAACTATGGCAAAAAAGTTTGTTGCACCGTTTTGCGCGGACCCCATTTCCACATGGGCAACTTTCAAAGATGATACCATCCGCCACTCCCACCATCTCTCCTCCAGACGCTCACAAGCCATATCAGCGGTTATCTCGTGCACTCTGGCAGAATTGGCACACTTGGAGTCCAACATCCCAATTACAGGATACAGCTCTGCATGGGGACGGAAGTGGGCGGAGGCAGCTGCCCACCTCAACACACTCGAAAGACAACACAAACATTGGGTTTGTGTTCAGTACAGGGCCACATGCATCACAAAAGGCGACAAGTGCACCGCACATTTCTTTAAAAAAAATTTCACACCATGCCAGAGCGTGGCCTGCACACAGGTGCAAAGATTGGATAATGCCATTGTGGATACACTGGCTGAAGTGGCAATCGAAATGCAAAAATATTACTCCAAGTTATACTGACCAAACAATTCAGCCAGCTGAAATGGTGGAATTTCTTGACTGAGTTCATATCTCACCATTTTCTGATACCTGGAAATAATGAATTTGATTACTCCAAACAAATTATGGACAGCCATTCGCGGTGCGCCAAACCAAAATGCCCAGGCCCAGATGGCATTCCATATAAGTTCTACAAAAAATATTTCAAATATATATCCCCATTGCTGCTCGCCTCACTTAACCAAAGCCTGATGGAAACGCGCCTCCTACCAGGAGGACATGAGGCCTTCACTGTCACACTCTTCAAGAAAGGGGATAAGCTAGACTTAGCCAACTGGCGCCCCATTTCTCTTACAAACACAGACACCAAAATTTTAACAAAAATCATGGCTAACCGTTTAGGGACTGTAGCATCTGCCACCATCTCCCCAGAACAATTCGGTTTCATCCCCAGAAGGTCGATTTGGGATAGCGTGCACTCTTTGGCTAATGTATGTCAGTCCACAGCCTCTGGGGCACTTGTATTCTTGGACCAACAAAAGGCCTATGATAGAGTAACTGGGAATACCTCAGGGCCTGCCTCCATAAAACCCGCCTACCCCCTCGCTTCATCAACTGGGTAATGCTGCTCACAGAATCTGCAACAATGGCAGTGCGTGGCCCTGGCTTCCTAATGGAAGTAGTCCACCCTCAAGGGGGCTTGCGACAAGGGGACCCCCTCAGCCCACTCTTATACAACTTCAGCCTTGACCCACTACTGCGAAATGTGAATGCCCAACTCACTGGGGTCCACGTGCCAGGCCAAGCCCCGGTCAAGATAATGGCGTTTGCAGATGATTGTGTGGTATGGGTGTCTATTAATCAAGATGCACGCGCTCTTGAAGCTCTCATCCAGGAGTATTCCCGGGTAAGCAACGCGGAACTGAACGCTTCCAAAACTGAAATCATCCTCCTTGGTCGGTTTCAGAACTTCTGGACCCCACCAATTAGTTCCAAACTGGGCCATCTGCTCGCCTACGTCCTCGCCCTACTAATTCAAAACAAACCGCCCCACTGGTGCTCCCCTTCATGCCACGTCCTACCATAGGACCAGTACGCCATCTGGGCGTGTGGATGGAGGCAGGCGGATATGCGTCAGCAGTAATGGAGTGCCATATTCTAAATAACGTGACGAAGCAAATCGCCTCTCTCAGAGCCCACCCTACTTCCCTTACTGGCAGGATTGTTTTAGCCAACTCCATGCTCCTCTCCAAAGTCTGGTTTGGAGCCCATACCATCCCCTTCTCCCCAAGCTTCTACAAATCCTTGTACGCCTTGCTGCAAGGATGGCTTTGGTCGGGCCGCCTTCCACCAGTGTGGCTAGAGGTCATGTTTGGCCCTCAACATCATGGTGGTATGGGCCTACTTGACTTCAAAGCCCATTCCGCCAAGATCCTGGGTACCTGGATTGCGGCTGTCACCACCCCTACACTCCCCTCCCAACACTGGTCCCGTACAGCCTGCTCCAACTTCTCCCGCGCCTTGGGCCTCAACGACCCATAAAACCCCCACTCCCTGATGAAATACCTCACTTCACATACATCGGCCACAGGTCCTCACGGGACTAAAACCCACTACAAACGAATCCTCCTCGCATGTGGAGCGCTGAGTGGAGAATTTGTATTAGCGGACATACAACCCAAAGAGGCCGCCCTTCTCCTCAGTTCACACAAGAGGTACAGGGGCTACCCATCCACAATGGCGTGATCCCCATTCGACCCCATGTCCTATCCAGGGTGGACTACCTGGACATGATGGACATCCCTTACTCCATTGAGACCCAAAAAAATATCTGGAAATATGTACACCATCCTCTGTTGCAACCTCAAGTCCGCTCCCATGTGTGGCGCTGCCTGAGGCGGGTGTATCATACAGCTGAGCGCTCTAACGCTTTACACTCATCCTGTGTCGTGTGTGGCCAGTATGGAACGCTGTTTCACCGCCTGGAGAAGTGCCCCACCTCAAAAGTGATATGGCGCGAAGTCCAACGTCTGCTAGGCCAGGATCAAACGCATCCCTTCAGTCTGTCAAGAGATATGTTTGCTTCATCAATGGCCTCCCCCCTTCCACCCTCCCTCCATGCTCTGGTGGTTGCAATCGCCATGTGGACCATCCACACGGTTGTCTTAGATGCCATCGCAGGCTCCACCCCACCCTCCCAGAAGCAGTCCACAGATTCCGGTCCCATTTGGTGGACCACTTTCAAGCGTGGATGTTTGGATACCTCCCACCACATCGCCAACAGCTGGTCTCTTCCTGGTTCCCAGTCTGGTTCATCAAATCAGACCCCTTCCTCCACACGTGCTCAATTGTGGCTATGGCCCCTTCACACGTTTCCTCCCCCTCCCCATAAGTGGCGTTCCCGCTGGCAACAAAGATATAGCATCGTTTCTCTGTGGTGCCTCCCCTGGTACTAAGTTTTGTCTCTTCTGAGTCATATTTGGAAGTGTCCATACCATGGTCAGCCTTCCCCACAATAAATTTAAAATTTAAGATTTAAATATATATTTGTTTAGGATAATTCTCCAAACAATAGTCATTGTGTAGAACAGTAACTCCCATATCCACTAGAGGGCCTTGTCTTCTAGTGGATAATCAGATTTACTATAATCTGATCATGTGGGATAATGTGGTCATATAAAAATCTCAACAAATGTCCAGGAGATCCTTCACAGATACTGTATGAGAGCCCAACTGAATCCACATCAGTAACAGAAAAATACGTCTGATCTAGGTTCTTAGCCACCATGTGAAATATAACTGGGGAAAAAGAGATATACGTCCAACTGACCCCTGGAGCGCCCTCAGGGGAGGGAACCATGGCACAAGCCACATGAGTCAACTCCACCTCTGGAAGCTGTACAGTATCTATTAAAGGCACCAATGGATTCAAATATGTTGGCTCCTCTGGAGCATCCAAACTGACCACCTGAATACCCTCCCCCAAAAGCATAGCAGTGGATTGTGTATGCGGTAAAGCAGCCACAGGGTTATAAACACTAGCATGTCTGAAAGCCATCCAAGCTATCCAGATAGTGTTTTGCAATGGGCTCTCAACTTTTCCATTAATGGGTCATAAGGAAGCCATATTGCTGTTGGAGTTATATGATAATTCCTAACTAGGTGGAAACTTTTTTGTGGAAGGACAGGTGAATGGATTTTGCCCATATTCCCAGCTGACTATATTACCAGGGATCGCTAGGGGAAAATTCCCTAATGTGAAGTGAATTGGATACTAGTTGACCCTGATTTTGGGGTAACTATAATTGGTGGATTTTAGGTTTTTCACCTGGTCAGATCCGTTGAGGATCAATCTGGATGAATGCTTAAGATCTCGTTGGGCAGAGTTGCTGATGAAATAGGAGCATCTGATAGTTGATTAACTATCAGGTGTACTAATTGGGATCAGTCAGGTTTCATCAATAACTGATTGGGAATTTAAGGAGTAAGTTGTGAGGTGAGTGATGCCGCCTGCAACTAGTGAATTGATCAGTTGGTTCACGACCTGCCTTAATGAGTAACAAGTTCCATTACCTAAGCAGGTCACTTGCCAAATATGGCTGGTTCACTTGGATCAAGAGGAAGACGTTAGGTACACATTTTTCAACTCTTACCATTTTAGGTCTCAAGGATGTCCAATGACAGAATCCTAGCCAGGATGGGGAATACCATCACTGCCGAGATGAGGATGGGTTATTCAATGGCAACGGCTACCATTTCATTGATGAGGTGCTAACCAAGGGTTGGGCGATGAATTATCCACTACTAATTCCCTAAAGAATTCAGAAATAGGAATATTTAATTGCATATTGTAAAAGTTTATAGGGATTGATTATTATCAGCCAATAACCTCTATAAAAGTATTACTTGCACAGGTTCAGTTTTTGTGCAATTTGTCCACATTGTATAGTTGTCGATATAATCAGTTGATAATAGTATGATGACTAATATCTGTAGTTGAATGAAAGTCCTAGATCTCGGCCCAATGCTCAGCCAGTATTTCTGCTTGAAATACTTGTGATGTCTCAAAATAGGGATTCGTTCCCTCATACCATATAACCCAATCTTCACTTAGATTCATGTTGAAAGTTTCTCCAGTTTGACACACAGTCAGCAGCGATCCCTGATTTGATTCCTCTTCTTCTCTAAACCTCCGCACATACCCTTAATCATTTCCTAAAAGAGTCTCCCAATTATCACACACAGCAATAATATCCCTGAGAAATAATAGAAAAGAATGCTGATAAAGTATACTAAGATGGTATATCTAATGTATACTCTGTACTACTTTAAACCTTATACCGGATAAAAACTATATCTATATTGGTGAATTCTAGGGAATTTTGTGGGTATTTGGTGCCCAATCCTTAGTTGACACCTCTATAATGAAATGGCAACCATTGCCGTTGAATCACCCATCCTTGTCTCAGCAGCAATGGTCTTCCCCATCCTGGCTAGGATTCTGTCATTTGACATCCTTGAAACCTAATATGGAAAGAGTTGAAAAACGTGTCCCTAAATTTTCCTATTGATCCAAGTGAACCAGCCATATACTGGCAAGTGACCTGCTTAGGTAATGGGACTTGTTACCCATTAAGGCAGGTCATAAACCAACTAATCAATTCGCTAGTTGAAGGCAGTATCACTCACCTCGCAACTTACTACTTACATTCCCAATCAGTCAGTGATGAAACCTGACCAATCCAATTGGTATACCTGATAGTTAATCAACTATCAGATGCCCCTATTTCGTCAGCAACTCTGCCCAATGAGATCTTAAGCATTCATCCGGATTAATTCCCAATGGATCTGACCAGTCAAACAACCTAAAATTCCCCAAACATAGTTACCCCGAAATCAGCGTCAACTAATTTCCAATTCACCTTGCATTAGGCCCTTATCCCCTAGCAATTCCTGGTAATCCAGAAGGCTGGGAATATGGGCAAAAATCCCAACACATCCCCCTCTTGCATAGATTTCCAGCGAGAAAAGGACCAGGGCAGGAGATCGCCGCTTTGGAAACTCAGTCAAATACTTCATTTGCTCAAGTCAAGTACAATCACCAATACTCAACTCTGCTCAGGACGACCTTTGGCATGTGGCTCTCTTCCTCTTCCTCCTCGCTACCACCTACTCATAGTGCAGTCCCCACAATCTACTGTCATGCTGGGCTGATCAATTTACCCTTGACAATATTAATCCTGGGATCTGGTTTTCCCCTATCAGGGCATATGACCCGCTGTTATATTCAGGATTCTTGGTCCAGCATCCTCCATTTCCTGATTTTCTCCTCATCCTTGACAGGAGACTCTTGCTGTCAATATTTGTTTTGTGGCCCAACTAAGAATGCTCATTTATGTACGCCCTTGTTATTTTTCTTCTCATAACCTCTTGGCTCATATCATTCTTAATTCTTCTCTGGAGAGCTTAACCCATTAATTTTGAGATTAATTTCTCCAAAATTGGAGCTTAATTGATATTAGAGTGCATAATGCTGACTATCATATAAGTCCATCATTCCCCCTCTCATCCAGCTCATATGTCAAACTCCAAGTCATGGTACCAACAGCTGCTCAACAGTTTATCTGATAAAGATCGTCGCTCTTCCAGCAGATGAGTTGGGCTGCTCAACAGAACCTCTTCTATGGTCCTTCCAGGACTCATACGCCTAGTGTGGCACCAGTGGCTAGTCCTTCCATGAAATTACCAGAAACGGTAACCAACCCTAATGAAACCAGGCTATCAATCATCTCAAATGACTCTCAGCCGGTTCTTCCTCTGTTGTTGATTCCAGAGTTATATTTTGAAACTCTCCTGGATTTGTCTCCTTTTGCAGAGGCACCAAACATCATTGTGGATGCTCCTGAAATAATGCCCTTCACTCTTGATTGTTCCTTTCTTGCTGGGTCGGTCTTGCTTCCTGAGTTCCTCTTCTGACTCATAGAATACTACAAACCAGCTGTCTTGGCCACCAAACTCACCATTATCAACAGTATTCATTTCAAACTCCTCTACGCAGAATTGAGGGCCCAATTCATTGAGGCCTTATCCATAGTGCTGAATCCTTCCAATCTTGGGAGCATCCTAGATCAGGATATTGCCACCTATGCTCTTTGCTTTGCCGGCCAAGTTCTTCAAAGTTGGGCTGCGAAGCTTCCAGCCTCTCCCAGCTTCAATTACTCCTTCTTCAGCTTCCAAGAAGCTTATAGTCATCACTTGCAGGATTCCATTCACTACTTGCACAATTATCTCATTTCTGGAACATCCCATCAGTATCTTCCGCTGATGGCTTTAATAGGGGGAATGATTTGGCAACCCCCATCTAGCATCCCTTGTTCGCTGCTGGCCCATATGCCCAGTGTTCTTGATGAATCCCATTGGCAAGTGCTCAAGACTAATCTTCCAGCTCCGGTACCATATTGGGATTACTCAGGGTTATTCACTGACTGCCTCTTTCTGTACTGTTGCTTCCATCCCCGCTCTGGGGTATCACAATTGGCTTCTTCTGACATCTCAATTTCCCTTCCCCTAGTTATTTTCTTGCAGGGATCTGTGTCCGCTCAACAAACTTGATTTATGTAGGTTTAGCCCTTGCTAGCATCCAATCTCACATAGATTTTGATGGGCTATTAATTCCTACTGTGATCCATCCTCCCTCCCCCAAGAGGTAACATAGGCGGAATCATTCCATATCGAGGATAATCAAAAAAAATTATAGATATATTGGTTTTTTTCTATGCAGTTTTAATAATTTTTTTGCAATCTCCATATCAATTTTTATTTTTTTCTTATTTTTCCATGGGGTTTTAACTTTTTTTGGTTCATAGGTCCATCTTTTTTTTCCCAAATGGATCCTAGGTATTCTTAGACCTACCAGTTTTCCATGGTTCAGAGGTCTTTTTTAGACTTGGCCTAATCATTAGGACATAAAAAACTTAATGGTTCAGCAGTCCTTTGGGAACTCCTTTTTTGTTATTTTCATCAATCCATTGCTTCAAATACTTAGCATGGACTCGATTTACTACTCTTCCATCCAAGAGGTTCTTGATGGAGTAGGCGTCTGTCACCATCTTGGCAATAATCTCAATCAGACCCAATTACAACGCATCCAGTTTGTTTCTTCTCCCAAAACCATGCATATTGCAATAGGAAACTCTTTTGCCTATTCAATATTCTGATAAGGCTGGTCAGTTTTTATTGTCCATCATTTTCGCTTGTATCCTTTTCTATAAAGTCTTATTGAATGCTTTCAATTGCATTTTGATCAGGATAATTGTCAATCAGTCCAGGTAGTGCTCAGCACTCATCCTCAATATTGGTTTCACCAACGAATATAAAATTGGTGGCAACGCGGCCTTCCTCCCATATAGTAATTCTTGTGTTGTTTTTTCCATTGCCATATGATGACTAATATTGTAGGCAAAAGTCAAAGAACTCAGATACATTCCCTATGTGTAAGTTCTTCCTGCAACCAGCTTCCTCAGTGTCACAGCCAGCGTTCCATTAACTTGTTCTACCAGTCTGTTTGTCTCCAGTTGGTAGGGTACAGACATGACTCCACAGATCCCCATTATCTCATTCAACTGTGGGATCACATGAGATGTGAAGTTTGTCCCATTATTGCTAAGCAGGACCTGCTGCCATCCATGTCAGTATACTACTTGATCCAGGATGAACTTCACAGTGCTGGTAGTGTCCACTTTCGCCAGGGCCTTCATCTTGACCCATCTCATCAGATTATCAATTTGCAACTATTATGTACTTGAATCCCCCTGTGCTCATTGTTGGCAGTCCCATCACGTTGATGGACACTGTATGCCAGGAAAACCAGGGTGGACCAGTCAGTATCCAGTTGTATTGTTATGTGGCTTGTGCAGCTGGCACTTCACACAACATGCTAGATAGTTGGCGACATTGTAGTTGATTGACTCCCAGTAGTAGTACTGGCGAATATTGGTCATTTTTCTCAGGCCTCCATGCCCAACAACCTTATGAGCGGCTTGAACAAGAGCTGCTCTTTCCGATGGCTTTGGGAATAGTAACTGCTTCCCTTAACCATCTTAAACACTTGTCCATCCATGGTCTTGGTGTTTTCCATCACTTTTCAAAGTGCACCTTGGATTTCTTGGGGCTTGTTCCTGATTTCTCCTTTGATCATCCTCTGGAATAGCTCATCCGCCTGCTGGTATACCATCTGGACCATTGGTAACCATGATAGGCCATCTACATTCTTGTGAGAAGCCCCTGCTTGGTGGACAATCTCATCTTGATTGGAAGATTTTCCCCAGTCTTGACCTTGTGGATCACATCTCTCGCACATTCCCAAATTGTGGTCATCCTGGGTGAATACTTCCTGATACTTTTTGAACAATTTGAGCACCTCCTCTTGCTGTCCTTCCATCAGATCAGTGAGTCGCTCTCAATCAATCAATAGGTTGATACTCTCGGTTACCCCAGCTAAAAATTCCATCTCATTGAGGGTCCCAAAATCATGGAAATTTCTCAAATCAGATATCAGGATTTCTCTTCCACTTCCTAGGTCAAAAAATCATAAACCAAATACATCGATTTTGAATATTTTATATATTATTTGTATTTTTCTTTTGCAATGGGACTTATAACCTACAAAAAGTTTCAGAGGTCCTTCTTTTCCCCTTCATCTAAACTGAGTCCTAGGTATATTCTTACCTACTAGTTATCATGGTTCAAAATTTATCCTCTTAAGATTTAACCCTCCATTTGGTTCAGTGCTTCTCTTTTTGGACTTGACCAAAATCTCAGGATATAACCATTTAATGGTTCAGAGGTCCTCTGGGAACATTGCAACTATTTTCTCTTAGGTCCAATATTTCTTATTTCTTAGTATTGACCCTCTTCACTATATGACCAGCAGCGCTGTTTCTTCACATATTGGCTACACTTGCCAACATTAGCAATACTCTTATATATTAGGCCTTTAGTCCTGACTGGTTATTCGTCCAACAGGTCCTAATTTCATCTCATATTTTGGCAACTGATGCTTGAATCTTCTTATCTCATTAGCCAACAGTTATGTTAATTGTTCGGATCGTTTTTCTCCTGAATTTAACTTTTGACCTTTGTGGCCATCCTTAATTACACAGTTCATTCTTGCCTCGTTAGCTTCATCCAATTTCGTCTAAATTGATGAAGTAGTCTCTAGCAACTTCTGATTATTGTTTGAGTGTTATTAAGTCAAATGATTCTCTCCACTATCTTGGATTAATCATTTCCTGTTTTGAATTCATATCTTCATTGGTATAGCAATCCAATACTCTTAATTGATTGCTTCTTATTTCATCCAATGCCTCATACAAACACTCACTCCTAAGGGCTATTTAAAGCGGACCCAATTTCAACCTGAGTTGATCCTTCTGTTCCTTGGGAACTATTTCTAAGCAGACTCATTTTCAACCCAAGTTGGCCCTGCTGATACTCTTAATCTCAGGTATATGTCAGGTAGAACAGGTTTTCTTGCAGCGTTAGATAGCTCCATATCTAGGCTGAAATTCATTTTCCCATAACTTGAGTATTCTCAATTTGCTCCACTTGGAGCTCCACTTCTGAGCTAGGTAAACGCAATTGAACATGATCCACTTCACGTTATATCTTCATTAGTGTTACTTTCTTTAGTAACTTATTGCTGGAAATAGAAACCTCTTCTTATAACATCATGTTCTAATCTTATTCTACTCAAATACACCCCTGTAGTGAGCACCACTTTGTAAAATTTATAGGAATTGATTATTATCGCAAATAACCCCTATAAACTTTTTACTTGCACAGGTTCAGTTTTTGTGCAATTTGTCTACATTGTATAGTTGTTGATATAATCAGTTGATAATAGTATGATGACGAATATCTGTAGTTGAATGGAAGTCCTAGATCTTGGCCCAACGCTTAGCCAATATTTCCTCTTGAAATACTTGTGATGTCTCAAAAATAAAGACTTATTCCCTCGTACCATCTAACCTGATCATTTCTTAGATTCCTGTTGAAAGTTTCTCCAGTTTGACACACAGTCAGCAGCAATCCCTGATTTGATTCCGCTTCTTCTCTGGACCTCCGCACATACCCTTAATCATTTCCTAAAATAGTCTCCCAATTATCACACACAGCAATAATATCCCCGAGAAATAATAGAACTCAAAATGGATTCTAATAGTTTACTAAGCTAATACTCTAGTAAAAGTGATCTGGTAAGTGATTATGCAATTGATGATCTTTATTAGTAAATTCTTTAGGGAATTTATAGTGGGGAATTCAGCACCCAACCCTCAGTTGTCATCTCCTCAATGAAATGGCAGCCATTGCCATTGAATCACCCATCCTCATCTCAGAACCAATGGTCTTCCCCATCCTGGTTAAGATTCCATTATTGAACATCCTTAAGACCTAAAATGGAAAGAGTTGAAAAATGTGTCCCTAACGTTTTCCTCTCAATCCAAGCGAACCAACCATATTTGGCAAGTGACCTGCTTAGGTAATGGGACTTGTTACCCATTAAGGCAGGTCATGAACCAACTGATCAATTCAGTAGTTGCAGGCAGCATCACTCACCTCGCAACTTACTACTTACATTCCTAATCAGTTGGTGATGAAACCTGACTAATCCCAATTGGTACACTTGATAGTTAATCAACTATCAGATGCTCCTATCTCATCAGCAACTCTGCCCAACGAGATCTTAAGCATTCATCCAGATTGATTCCTGACATTTCCAACCAGGCGAAAAACCTAAAATTCCCCAAACATAGTTAACCCAAAAATCAGGTTCAATTGATTTCCAATACACCTTGCATTAGGGATTTATCCCCTAGCGATTCCTGGTAATCTAGCCAGCTGGTAATATGGGCAAAAATCCCAACACATAATCAATTGCATAATCAGTTACCAGATCACTTTAACTAGAGTATTATCTTAGTAAACTGTATCAGAATCCATTTCAAGTATTATTCTTTCTTAAGGATATTATTGCTGTGTGCAATAAATGGGAGACTATTTAGGATAAAGAGTAAGGATCTGAGCAGGGATCCAGAGAAGAAGCTGAATTGAATCGGGGATTGCTGCTGACTGTATGTCATAAAGAAACTGTAAACAAAGATCTGAGCATAGATCAAGCCAGGTGGTACAAGGGAACGAATCCCTATTCATTACATCATAAGTTTTTCAAGAGGAAATAAAATACTGACCAAGCGTTGGACCAAAATCTAATACTTCAATTCAACTATGGGTAATAGTTGCCATACTATTATCAACAATTATATCAACTACTATCATACAATTCAGAGGTTTGCACAAAGCCTGAACCTGTGCAAGTAATATATTTATAAGGGTTATTAACTAAGAATAAACAGAAAACTATAAATTTTTACAACAGGTCATCCACTTATAACACAAAACCATTGCAGCACCCCTTTTAACAAGAAGGGTGGAGACAGACAAAAACTGTGGTTGCTCCAACATTTTATGGAGCATGCTGATAATAAGACTGCTCTGGAACTCTGGGTGAGTGAACACCCAGAGCCCCACCCATACCTTTGGTAAAGCATCCATATTGACATATGAGATATAAAGGGATAGCCATGAGCACCAGTCAACGACCCCTTGAATCAGCAATCATAGTTGCAAGATGTCTGGAAGAGCGCTGAAATTTAATAGTAGTAATTTGACAAATTTTTAAAAATTGGATTTCATTGGAACTTTTTAAAGGGTTGAAAAAGGAAAAAAATGGAGTGACAGCAAAACCTGTCAGGGTCTGCTGCCTTATAAACTCACCAACAAATCAGGGAACTGAATGATTGCATTCACCTTTAGGAATAATTTCACAAATAGGAATATTCTAGATCATCATCTAAATTTTCTATGGTATCAGATCCTGAATTGGCCAGCCAACTCATGCTTAAGCTTTGTTATCAACTTTCCCCTCCTGCTGCAAATTTTCTTGGCAGATTGGCATCACTTTGCCTGGTGGGTGACTGGGTATGCCTACAGCCAGACCACATATGGCTGATTCCACTGATTCAGTAAAGAGTTTATTGTGCTCATACCTGTCATGGATGAGCTCACAATTACCGGTGACAGAGGGCTAAAGTGGATAGGAATTCACATGCCTGAAACTAATTCACCCAATTTATTCTCAGCGATCTCATTTTAACTAATCTGTCAGCAGAGTTTCTGTAACTCTTTCTTTTCCCAAGAGGTGGTGTTGAATGCACAGTTACACAAAAAGAGAATTAATTGCTAGTAGAAGAGGAAAGAGGTCAAATCAAAAGGTGCCAGTGCACAGGGGACCCATGGAAAGGGTGTATAAAATTGTATAAGAGATGAGATATCCTAAAAATGCCATAACTTCTTTCCGCTTGGCATAACTTTCCAAGCAAATTATATGTAAAAAGTAAATCTCAATCGCCCACTGTAGCTTTACTCCAATGTCCTTGGATTCCCCGCCAGCTGCTCCAGTGTAGGGCAGCAGCAAAACTCCCCCACCATTTTGTCTGGCAGAAAAACGCGCTCAGACTGGCTCGCCCAGTCATACCAAACCCCTGGGATGATTCTTTCCTCCCAAGAATCTCAACGCCCACCTCACTCAAACTCAAGCGGTGCCCCATTGCCCCCTGGTGCTCCCCTGGAGCAACATGCATTTCAGCCTTAGGGTTGACTATGAGAAACTTTTCCCCTACCACAACCAATCCATTACCAAAATGGCTCAGGTGTTGATGCGTCCCACCAGTTTTATTGACTTCCGCCCCTATAAGGGGTATTTTGATCTCAGCTTCACCTGTGAAGCCAATGCCGCCACTGCGGTAACTGTGCCCCCGGTTTTCAGGGTAACCCTCTCCCCATAATTCGGACCTGGCTCCCAGTGGATACCACTTTGGTGGTTCAGTTTGCTGGTTTGCCCAACCACCTTCCCCCTGAGGTGCTCCACCAGGAGCTGATGGAAGTTTTGGCAGCCTATGGCTCTAACCCCATCTTGCAATTTGTGGTCCCAAATGAAGCCACACATCTCGCTGGGCTTTGGGAATATGCCACAATCAGCCCTGAATCAAATTAAATTGCCCTGTCAATTACCCCTCGTGCCATTATCCCCTCTGCCCCCAACCATCCGTTCTGGTCCTACGTCAAGGGCGGATGGACAATCTGTCCATCCTATTTTGAGTTGGACCACTCAAAACGCAAGTGCCCATGCCTATCTGCTTCTGACAGCGCTGATTTTTTGTCTGCTGGCCTCCAATCCACCACCCACCCCGCGCCAGCTTCAGTATGGGGTATGATCCTACCTCTTTCTCCCCCAAAGCCTGATGCTGCAGCTGCACCTCAGCCACCAATTAGCCTCCTCCTCACCCCAGTGCCTCAAATGCTCCCTCCAATCAAGAACCGGCTTGGACCCCAGTTTGATCCCATACTTCTTCCAACAAATCAACCAGATCTCTTTTTTTTTTTTTTTTTAGTACTAGATGGTCCCAACCCAAGGGGGGGATTCATCGATGTTTATTGAATTACGCCTGGGCTCCTAAGAGCCTGAGGCGAGGGAAGGGGAGGGAGGAGGCATCGAGAAAGGGAGGGGGGTTTGCGCGCCAGAGCCGTGCTGCAGTGACAACTGAGCGGGGGAGGGTTGGCGACATAGTGCAGACCTTCAGGGCCATCTCAAAGTGTACCTGAAAGTGGGTGATCATGTGTGGAAGGGTCCACACCTGCTGGTCAAAGGCAGCACGAAGGAAGGAGTTATGGATGGTCCAGATGGCTGTGGCATAGGCGAGGACACGGAGGGGTCGGTGGCAACCAGGCAATGTCTGCTCAAACATGAGGTCTTGCACAGGGTGTCCAGACCAGGGCTGAGCATGGAGGAGCGCGCGGGCCTTTGGCCAAAATGCGGCGACACCTGGACAGGTGAAAAAACGATGGAGGTGGGAGTCAATAGGCTCCACACAGCGGGGGCAGCTTCGGTGCTGGAAGGTAGGGCCAGTCCGGTCCCCTGTCCTGTATGAACAGTGGAGCACTCTCCATAAGGTGTTGGACACCTTTGCTGACAGGATGGGGTGATAGACGTCCTTCCACAATTCCTTAAGGTCAAATCTCACGGAGGGAGGGAGGAGCTCAAGGAGTCTTGGGCGGATGGGAGGACGATCTTGGGGTTGAGGCGAGTTGTGACAACTTGTCCATTGTGCACAATTGCATGGCGACGTGGGCTGAGGCCAGGGCCTTCCCTTCTGTATGGGAAGGCATGGTGGATCCGCGCGCCTACTCGTTTCAGGGCAAGGAGAGCCTGGTTCCAGTAGGGGGATGAGGATGGTTTTAGGCGATGGCCTGGGTGGTTTGTGAGCCACTCCCCTAATGAGGTCAGAGATGCTCTAGGAAGACCCAGAGCTGCTGACACTGACTGGCGGAGGGCGGGCGCCCATTGGGGCATGGGGGTCGCGTCCCAGCAGACAATCGGCCATAGGAACTTCAGGAAGATTGTGGTGGCGTGGGATCGCGTGTCCAGAAGCCCTAGGCCCCCTTCATTACAGGGTCGGGCAATGGTTGAGAGGGCTATTGGTGGATGGTTTGAGCCCCAGATCCAACAGCGGAGGAGTACATTGAGCCGCGTATAAAAGGCATCTGTGAATGGGCAGACGTGCGCTAGGAACCAGACTTTGGAGAGGAGGAACACATTGGCCATCAGAGCTCGACCCTGGGGGGTGATGTGCCGCCGGTTCCAGCTGGCAATCCTGGAGTTAACTGCTGCAAGGAGCAAGTCCTCATTGTCTTTTAGCGCAACTCCTTGTTGGTTGGTGAGAACGCCCAGGTGACGGAAGGTACCGCGCTCAGGTTCAATACCAAATGGTGGGGGGAAGGTGGGGGAGCCGACCTGTACAACTGTTGTCTTGGAGGTGTTGACCATGGCGTTGGACGCCTTGGTGTACCTCTCAATGGTCACAGCAGCGAGGGCAACATCCCCAGGGCAGCCAAATGCAATTGCAGTGTCATCTGCAAATGCCATGGTGCGTGTGGGGGCTTTACCTGGGACCAGAATCCCTGTTAGCTTGTCCTGTAAGGAGGCCAAGAGGGGGTCAAGGGTGATGTTAAAAAGGATAGGGCTCAGGGGGTCCCCTTGCCGGAGACCTTGTCCAACTGGTACTGCCACTGTAAAACCCATTGGCGCCAGAACTCTGGTGTGGAGCTGGTCATAGAGCGATGATATCCAGCGCCTAGCTGCGGGTGGGAGATGGAAGCGGGCCAGGGAAGCATCAATATACTTCCAGGCTACCCGATCATATGCTTTCTCCATATCCAGAAGAGCCACAAAGCCATTCACCTTACGAGAGTTAGCAGTCAAAGTCACGTGAAGGTCATTATAGTTGTCCCATAACGACCTCCCCGGAATAAAACCGTACTGGGATGGGGAGAGGCGAGGTGACACCCATTTGGTGATGCGGTTGGCCAGAAGCTTCGTGAAGAGCTTGTGGTCTGTGTTGATCAACGCTATGGGGCGCCAGTTCGCCAGGTTCTCACGGTCTGACTTCTTGTGAATGAGGGTCGTGATTGAGCCTCTGGAGTCGGGGAGGACCTCGCCATTCACCAAGAGTGCAGCGAAGAGGTCGCGGAGGGTTCTGGCTATCACTGCAGGTTCCAGAAGGTACACCTCAAAGGGTATTCCATCTGGGCCTGGGGCTTTAAGCCGTGGGGATTTCAGAAGGGTTTCCATCACCTCCTGGATGGAAATAGGCGCCAGTAGAGCCTCATCAGCCCGTGGGTCAATGGGCGGCTCTGGAGCCCGCCACAGGAAGTCTTGGATGTCCGATGGGTCCACCTGGGTGGCATGGAAGAGGCTGGAGTAGAAGCGGTGTAGTTCCTGCGTGATTTTCTCCTTATCTGAAGTGGTTGTAGTGCCAATCTTCAGTGCAGTAATATCCTGCGCTGTTGACCGGGCTTTCTGTTTCTGAAAGAAGAAGCGGGTGGGGCGTTCCCATTGAGCATAGTAACGAGATGTTGTAAAGTTTGCTGCCCGTTCTTCCTGCAGTGTGAGCTCCAAGCGGAGTGCTTCCTGCGCCGCTTCCCAGTCTTCCAACCATCTGGGAGAGGGCGAAGGCTGGCAGTTTCGCTCTAGATGTCTGATTCTGGCTTCCGCCCTTTTGACTCTGGCGCGAGCTGCAGTCATCTGGGCTTTGGCACAGTTGTAAGCAACGCGGGTGATGCCCTCCTTGGTCACCGCCCATCTAGCCTTGTGGTCAAGCAGGTGGGGTGGGGGGAGGTGAGAGTCTCTCGGATGGTCATAGACAGCTTCTCCTTAGTGAAGGGGTTGTTGAGAAGAGCTGGGCCAACCCTAGGCCAGAACCTACGCGACGGTCTAAGTGTGGTGGTGAGGACAACGGTGAGTGACCTGTGATCACTCAGATGGTTGTCACGAGAGATGGTAGAGGAGACGCGGCCAATTAGCAGGGGGCCAATCAGTGCCATATCTATGCGTGACGCTGACTGGAAAGCTCCTCCATCATACTGGATCCTAGTCATGCAACCTAGGCCAGACGCGGAGGGTGGAAGCGCATCTATAAAGCCACTCAGGCGAAGGAAATCCTGGAGGCGACTTGATCCAGGGCGTTCCTTTGCTGCAGGGGGGTAAGAGTCACGGACGCGACTTATGGTTGTGTTGAAATCTCCTAAGAGAACTGTATTCCGTGGGAGATTGAGTTGGAGGAGCTCTTCCAAGAGCCGATTTTGTTCCTGACCTGCATTAGGCAGGTAGATGCTTGCAGCGAAGAAGGAGAAGTCAGGAGTGGTGAGTTTGGCCAGTATGAGGCGGCCACCTAGATATTGTGAAAAAGAATGGGTTTTAACCCGGGGATTCAAAACAATAAGGGCGGCATGGTTTGTCCAGAAGGAGTTGCCTCCAAACTGTTCATTCCATGCAGATTGTTCGTGG